>JASDQU010242614.1:65781-81425 GCA_032191745.1 Picea mariana | reverse complement strand
GAAATGCTAGAAATGACAGAATAACAGTAAAATATCCAGCATAATCTTCACAATACACAGAAATGATATACGAAATAGCAACAGAAATAGCACTTTGAATCAGATAGCAATGTTCACAGGCCTCTTCGAGGGGGCAACCTCCAATCGAGCAGTGCTCTGTTACAATAATATCCAATCTAGGGTTCTCATACCCTCGACTCCTATTTATACTAAAAAGAAGCATCTAGAGGAAGATCCTTCTAGAAGCGGAAGCTTCTATTAGGTCTTCTTACATCCGCCTTATTATATTTTATCGAAAGGTCTTATTAATATTGACCTTTATTACATCTGAATGCATTGATCTACCTATGTGCGGGTTAGGACCTTAACAGAAGGAAACTAGTGTCGCAAGTAAGAAAAACTAGTTCCAGTAGTGGAACATACCTATTCTTAATGCAAGGAAATGCATGTGGGAAATGGACACTCGGGGTGATGTTTCCTCCAGGATATAGGGTGTCAAATTGCGAAGGATATAAACAAGGCTCTGCTTGGTTGAGGATGCAAAACTGCTTAGGCAACGGTTTATAATGCAAATCGAGAACCAGCTAAAGGCTCAATGCTGCAAGCGAGGGCATGAGATGCAATCACAACTTAACGCCAAAAAATATCCTTTTTTATGTCTTGTAGTCTACTTGGTGTGAAAAAGAGGTGAACTTGTGCCAAATAGACATCTTTTCAAATCCTTACGAGTGTGAAAAATACAAGTTCACTCAGTGATCTTTTCTATTTTTGATAACGAGTTGGAAAAGAGCGTAACTAAGATTCATGACCTTTCAAATCCAATTTAACAAGTGTGAAAGGGACAAATCACTCAACAATCTTTTTGGTTTTTATACGAGTCGAAAAATAGCTTAACTAAGACTTGTTTTTTGGGAGTCTGCAAGGAATAAGGCCGCATGTGCATGAATGAGGAATGAGGTTCATTATAAAGTCATGTATCAAGTTATAATGGACTCACGGTCCTAAGGAAAAAAATCGGCATGGGCGCCAAATGAAAAAGGGGATCTAACTAGGGCACCCATGTTTGGTAAATCTCTACCATTTATTAGCGACACTACTTATAAAAGACGGAAGGTTTTGTGTCGCAACAAATGGGTTCATACCTAAGGCGTAAAAAAAAGCGGTAGTCAAAGGATAATGCCAAAATGCACGATGGAGTGGATACCTATCCTATATGCTAGGTTATGAAAATACATGCCCGAGGTGATGAACGACTAATCATGATGTTGAAATCCACAAGAAAACTAAGTCAAAACTACAACAAACCAGCTCAAAACCACACTTGAATTAGTCCATTAGGTTAAAAAATAGAATGAAACTATATAAAGTGGGTAAAAATAGCTTATAAATAGTAATAAAATAAAAAATTACTGTATCATTTTGATTTTTACCCAAATAGTGCGATTTGGACCAAAAATACCTCCATGATTCAAACGGCAATTGTGGGAGCATCAGGAAACAAAATCATGAACTGTTTGGATAAGGTAACTCTTCAGCTCATCCTCTTCAAATTCAATGGATTACATTTTTGAATTAGGTTCCAATTTTTTAGTTTTTGAGGGCGTAAATTAGGATTTTCGGTGTACGCGGGTCTCCTTTGTTAGGGTCGCATGTATGACAAGGTATATGCCCCTATGTGAACCACAGGGTGTGTGTATCAAGCCCTACACACAGTTGTGTGCAAAGAAGGTCATGTATAGGTACACAAATGGCCAAAAAAGAGGGGTTTAACTCAAAAAAATGATTTTCTTTTGCAGGATGGTTTTGGAATGGAGAGAGCAAGAGCATGAGGAGGTGGATGCAGCTGTTGAATGAGATCTGGTGGCTCAAGCGGCTTTAAAAATATGTGGTTTGTACAAATTTTGGGCTCTCAAAGGAATAAGGGCCCAAGTGAGGTTATTGGAGATGTTGGTGGGTTACTAGGACCCTGATAGCGAAAGCTTTATCCTCGATGGAMAACCACTGAGGATCGAAGTAGAGGACATCTACTTCTTGACTGGACTATCATGCCAAGGGGAGGTTGTGAACCTTAAGTCACACGGAGCAAGGAGTGGGATGGAGATCAAATATTATATCGACGCCCACTGTATAGAAGGGACTCCCAAGGTGGGAAGTCAAGTCCCCATCCAAGAAATAAGTAATCTTAGTTTGAATATCATAGTGCTCATGATTACCAGGATCATAGGTTCAGCCTCGTTGCATCGAGATCACTGATGTTTTTTGTAGTAGGGTGTGCTAGACCCACTGTCTACGATTGGTGTACCTCACTGCTGACCAATATGAAGGGTCAATTGACGGAGTGCAAACAAGGGAGTAAGTGAAACTTCAGGTTTGCCTCTATTCTTTGCATCTTCTTTTTCGAGCAGGTTCCAATTTTTGGACCTAGAGTGGAGGTTGTTCCTAGAGGACCACGCGATCCAGCCATGGTACGGTGTATCGAGGTCATGAGATGGCAAGGGTGAGGTAGGGTGACCACACCCTACAATGATGATTCTTTCTTGTGGTGGCAGCAGCAGATCATTGCACTGGATGACTATCCCTATGTGGGGATCGCTTTTCGAGGGGATCCTGATATGCCACTTCCACTGGGGGCCGCCTATGGTGATATAGCTAAAACAAAAAATTAAATATTTCATTTTTTTGTATTTTTGTATTTAAGGAAAAAAAATATTTTTGGGATGGTGTTTGAGTATTAACTAGACACTTGTGTAATCGCAAACATGGGTCCGCAACGGCCAGAGGGATTCCTATGACATAGACGGAGGAACCGGGGAGATGAGATGACATGAGGAGAAGAGGAGGGAGTTCTACAAAATGTGTAGGGCAACCTGTCTCGTTTGACACAGAGAATTTATATGATTCAAGTAGTGGATCTACCTGAAGCCATGCAACGACAGGTGGTTGGTGTACTTAGATCATGGGTACGACTCTTCTGACATCTCACAAACGCCATGGTTTTCTACCATGACACACATCCGGCGCCATAGGCATAGATGTCATGGGATATGTATACCGACTGTATATGTGTATTTAGGGTTTTAGCCCCAATTTTTTAATATAAACACCATATTTTGAAATATATAAAAAGGATCTTCAACTTTACTTATATCTTACAATGTGTACATTGATTTAATGGTTTTCTTTGCTTTATTAATGTGACAAATGCCAATCTAAAACATAGTTAGCATAGGCATCGGATGCATGATTAGAACTCCTAGGAATGTGATAATATGTAATAAAATCAAATTGTCGTTCTAAAAGGCGTACCCATAGGAATTGATGGAGTAAAGTAGGATCATGAACGCGGTAATGTCCATTCAACTGACATACTACTAATTGGGAATCTAGGTGAACTTCTAAAGAGTGGATGCCATGCGAGATAGCATTGTGAAAAAKTTCTATGACAACGTTATATTCAGCCACATTATTCATGGATGGCCCTAGGCATGCGCCACCTGAAGACACCAGCAGACCCTCGAGTGAGTAAACAACCTAAGCGGCGAAAGCTAAGTTCCGTGTTTGATGACTGGMTCCATCTGTGAATCCTAGATAGACTGAAGACTACGTTGACATCTGCCAACAAAGGGAAAACTCAATAAGAAAGCTAAAGACAAAAGAAAAGGAGAAAAGAGACGTATATACACTAAATTTACATTAGTATACAAAGATTTTCRCCCAAGACTAGGGCTCAAGCGTAGTACCTTTTCAAGTAGAGCCCATTTCTGGGCTCAGCCAACTTATTGCCTTCATAATCTTCTAATTTGTAAGCTCCTTTTTCTAGGACATGTTGCACGATGTAAGGACTGTGCCACATGGGTTTAAACTTGCATGCCCCTAGTGGTTCTTTAGCTTGGTCATATAAGAGAACCAAGTCACCCTCAGCATACAACCAGGGACAGACATACTTGTTGTACTGAACCTTGACACGTTTCTTGTTTGCCTCGATAGCCGTAAAGGCGTCTTGACGTTGCTCGTCAAGACTCTCTAGGTGCGCAAGGCGTCGCTCTAAATCTAAAGTGTCAGGTAGGAGCTCAACTGCCAACTTGAGAGAAGGGATTTCACATTCAATAGGAAGGATCGACTCCACACTATGCACTAACTGAAAAGGGTAAAAATCGGTGGCAGTCTTAACTGAGTTTCAGTATGCCCAAAGCATGGGATATAGCATGATGTGCCAATTGGAATTACTCCGACTGACGGTTTTTTGTAAAATGGTCTTGAGAGACTTGTTGACAGCCTCTACTTGCCCATTTTCCTGGGGGTAATAAGGGGATGAATGATCGTGTCTAAACACTGGCTTAGATGCTAGTTCAACCATCATTTCATTCTGAAAGTGACTGCCATGATCAGTGACAATCTCACTCAGGATACAAAACCAGGCGATAATTTGGTTGAAGACGAAGAAGGTTGAAGTCTTCCCATCAGATTTTACGGTAGGCATGGCCTTGGCCCATTTAGTAAAGTAGTCGATGGCCATGATAATGTGTTGATTTCCCCCAGTCAAAATTGGGTTGCAATCGATGAAATATACCCCCCACTTGGTAAAGGGACCAACGGTGATGACTGGGTGAAGAGGGTTTGGATGTGAGCGCATTTTCCGAGTGAACACCTGGTAGGGGTGACACTTCTTAACCGCTTCGATACAATCTTTAAAGATAGTGGGCCAGAAATAACCGACTCGCAGGATTTTTTGGGCTGTCGCAAGCCCGGATAGGTGACCACCACAATCCCCTTTGTGGCAATCATTTAGGACTAACTCGACTTCCTCATGATTTAAGAAACGACGCAAGATATTATCTACACCTCAGTGATACAAAGTGTCACCGATGATGGTATACTTTTTGGCTTGGTATCTAACACGTCGTCGATCATCTTGTGAGAGATGTTGAGCGAACTTCAAGGTTTGAAGATATAAAACAATGTCTCCATACCAAGGATTGGACGATGAGACAAGGAAAATGTGTTCGTCTGTGAATGAATCAACATGGATAACATCCTCATCTAATCGTGGAAAATCAGATATTAACTTTGCACAAACTAGTGATTTCTTAGACTTGGCCAAAGCGAAGTCGAGATCAAATTCTTGTAAGATGACAATCCATTTAATTAGATTTTCCCCCGATGATACGTCTATTAAGGACGTATTGAAACAAATTGACATTGGCAACCATCGTAGTCTTTCAAAGTAATATATAGTGACATAAGCGTTGGACTGCGTGAATGGCAGCCAAAGCTATCTTTTCAACGTGAGAGTAATTAAGTTCAGGACCGATTAAATTTTGACTGAGATAGTAGATGATGTGCTCATGGAGCTCATCATCCTCTTGAACTAGAACCATACCAATCATCTCTATAGATGTGACAATATATAGTAGGTAATCTCTACTGTAATCAAGAGATTTCAGCAGAGGGGTCGATACCAAGGCTTTTTTCAAAGCGTCGAAAGACTCCTGGGATCACTCATCCCAAATAAAGGGGGTGTCTTTTTTCAAGAGGCACATGAAACCCTTAGTAATATTGGCATAATTCACTATGAACCGATGTAGAAAGTTAGTTTTTCTCTGTAAACCTGGAAGTTGTCTAATTGTGTGCAGGGGAGGCAACTAAAGTATTTCCTCAACCTTAAGAGGATCTACCATGATCCCGGTCTCGAAAACTAAGGACGACCAGACTTAATGCAAAAAATGAATTTATGAGGGTTTAACCGGATTCTATAGTAACGGCATCTTTCAAAAACTAGCCAAAGGTTTATAACATGATCCACTCTCTTGCGAGAGTGAGCAGCAAGATCATCCAGGTAGGCTTCGACTATGTGCTTGAGATCGTGAAAAAGCGAAAGTCATGGCACATTGGAAGGTTTCTCTGGCATTTTTAAGGCCGAAAGCATTTTCCGGTATGCAAAAGTACCCCAAGGACATATAAATTTTGTCTTGTGTTGGTCCTCATGTTTGATCTGGATTTGGTTATAGCCTGAAAAATCATCCATAAAGGAAAATATTTCGCTTCCCGCACACTCATCGAGAATTTGATTAATGAAAGGTGTGGGGAAGTTATCTTTAGGAAAAGCCTTGTGTAGGTCACGAAAGTCCATACACACATGGATGGCTCCTTTCTTTTTATTTACAGGAACAGGATTGGATACCCATTCGATCAAGGGAATTGGGTAGATGAAGCCAACGTTAAGCAGCTTCTCCACCTCTGCCTTAATAGCAAAGTCATTCCTAGGATTCACATCTCTAAGACGTTGCCAAACATGTTTAGCATCTAGGTAAGCTCTAATCTCATTTTCGACGATCCGAGGGTTGATACCTGGAATCTCTTCATATGACCAAGCAAATACATCTCGAAATTATTTGAAGAGATCGGTGTAGATCAGAATTTCTTCCGGTGAACAATCCACACCTATATTTACGTTCTCAATTTTGCCAGGGGTATGAGAGGTATCGATTGATACGGTAGGAGAAATACTCGCCATATTTCCTTCGGCATAAATGTGGTGCATATCGAGTGGAACTACGACGTGAATGACTATCTCACTCAAGGTAGATCGAAATTCATCTTGCTCGATTCTTTCAAGACTTGGGAGAAAATAGGATCGATGATGCATGTCATCCCAAGGTCTCTCGAAACCATTCATGGCTTTGAGGATGGCTCTGTCTGAAGGCAAAGTCTCGTCAAGGAAATCATGTGAACAAGATAACAAGGTGGCCCATACAGGCCTAAGAACTGGATCCTCCTCGTCCGTCTGTGAGGTAACAGGATCATGATCAACAGAAGAGTCAAGAATAGCTTGATATGCAATCTCCGCTATCGATAGTGGCATATACATGCCATCATGCAACCGTCCTTCGCATGACGAAGTTGGAGAAGATAGGGTCCATGGATCACTAAAATAGGAAGTGTGGAAAAGAATGGACCTCCCTGCAGAAGCAGGCCTACTAGATATGGTGTAAACGTGGTGAATCGCTGCCGAGAAGTCGAAAGTACCCATGAGGGGAGAATACATTCTGATACTGATATTCTCATTTGTCGGCTGAGAATTGTCAATCACAAGGATCAACAATCCAATAGATGCATTAGGACTAGAGTATGCAAAGGATAACTGGTCGATAGTCACGATATCCCCTTGATGAGGAAAACAAAGTACATGGAACACGAAGGATACGACAGTGGCCATAGCATAGGTCCAATTATGACCTAGTAACAGGTTATAATCGAGGGGTGCATAAACTACCTCTACCATCTTCCCACCTAACTGGACCGAAAAGGCAGGGAGAATACCATGAGGGCGGAAGGAATGACCGTCGAATGCATTCAACATGTTTGACGACTTGGAAAGGGTTAGAGAACCGAGAGCTTTCCAACATACCAAGGACATCACATAGGTGGCAGCACCTTCATCAATGACTTCTCATTTGATAGTATACTTGGAATACTCCACGTGGATTTGGAAAGCCACATGGTAAGGTAAGCGAGGCTTCACATTCGTGACGTCAAACTTGATAATTTTTTAGCCACTGGGTTCTAGAGCTCCTAAGGAAGAGAGTAAGGCATTCCTCTATGATGGACACATCTGGAGTACCTCCAAATCCGACATTGTGCAAGGGGTTTGGCCTAGATCCTCAACAATAGAGTAGTTATGGGTGGCTCTAGCATTAGGGTTGTGGGTAGAGCGCTTAAGTACTCCTTTCGGGATACGAGGTGGTGGCTCTGGTTTCTCAATCTATAAGTTCATCTCCAGAGGGGGAGGAGGAGATTATAGACTGGTACTAACTTTTGAAGAGCTATAATATTGAGAGTGGGTGGCTATATCTATATTCCCGTCGACCATATTGATACAAACACGGTCTCCATCTTGCGACGGTGGGTTTTGACTTCCTCCGGACGCATTTTCAGCGTTCGAAGAGCTCGAGGCTAAGTGTTGGTTGTGTGGGAATGGATTCGTCAACACAGCGGGCGGTAGATTTAAAAGCCTCGCAGCCTCCATGAGTTTGGGGCATAAATGTGTAAGGTGGTCATCGGTACAAATTTTACAAGGAAACTTCACCTTATGTTTCTCTTTCTTTCCCTCTCCATCATTATCATTTTGTCTTTCATTATTTCCTTTGTCCTTAGGTTTATTGTTATTCTTCCAACCCTTATGATTGTTTCGACCTTTTCTTTTATTCCCATCTAGTTTCGAGTCACCAGGTGGGTTCTTCGATGATTGCACGAAATGTACATCCACCGATTGGGTGGGTTTGGAGGATGCAGAGGAATCTGACCCTCCAGCAGACTTTGTTGTCGAGTCTGTGGACTTTACATTGGTGGACCCTACAATGCCATCGACATGAGGTATGGGCTTCTGTCTAGGATCGTGATTTGGATGCGGTGTGTCTAGAAGAAGGTGATATAAGATCCCAGACTGAGCATATATCAAATCGAGTCGATGGTCTCTAAAGATAGCTTCTTCCTCGTTGAAGACCCCGGAAGTAGCAACATCCTTCGAGATAGGAGGGTGCAAAGACTTTAGGAACCATTCTAGAAGAAATATCGGGGGTATAGGAGTCTTAATCAACCGCTTCCATCTACGCCATTCTTGGATATGATCTGAGATGTGAGTGTCAGTACCCTAGCGCAGAGTCAACAAAAGTTCAAGATCGACATCGTAATGAATGGGAAATTGAAAGTGGTTGAGAAAGGCTAGCACCAACTGATCGAATGATCCATATGTCCCCTTAGGTAGCTCAATGTACCATTGTGATGCAACTCCAATGAGAGTGCATTGGAATAATCGTAATCTAATAGAATCATGGTTGAGAGAATTCAATGAGCACCAAAGGTGAAAAGTAGTGACGTGATCACCAAGGTCTTCACCATTCTTACCTTCAAACTTTGGAATGTCTGACGAAATTTTGGTGGGGACAGGGGGCCATGTGGGATCATGACTCACCAGGTTTTTCATTAACTTAGACAAGTCTGGTAGATTAAGCATGACCAGAAAAGGGAGACAGGGTTGCAACATCTGACCCCACCCTACCGCGAAAGACTGTGCAATGGAAACTATGTTCCATCCAGGATTCTGGTAATGACCAAAACCTTGTCTGAAATTATAAGGACCTCCACCAGGTTGATTCATATAAGATGGGTTGGAAATCATTCCAGCGGGAATGTTCTGATAAGGATTATGAAAATTTCCCCCAGTCAGATTAGATCCGAGCTTAGGGGTTTGAAAATTGCCCCCAACCGGATTGGATCTAGGTTGGGGGTTGCCCAAAGTGTAAGACTGGCCTCCTCCAAGTGGGAATCTGGAGGATTGAATTGGATTTGTTATGCCAAAAGTATTGGTCAGAATCGGCACCGAGGGGATAGGTATGTAAGGCAGAACTTGTCTGCCAGTCGGTTTGTTCCATCCAGCTAGAGAAGGGTTAGACCCAGGGTTAAGAAAAGGGGCACTTCCTAAATTAGGATTTGTTTGGGGAATATTAGAACCACCAAATGGAAAAGGAGTGCAAGGACGTGTAGTGCCCCCAAGTCCAAGGCTAGCTAGGATGGCAGTTGAAAACTGGGACGTGAAGTTAGGAAAACCATAAGAAAATGGACTAGAAGCCATAGGGATGGACTGAACATTGTAACCTGGTGAGTGATAGAAACCCCAAAAGGGTTCGATGCAAGCGATGAAGCATTAACTACAGGTCTANGTCAGATTAGATCCGAGCTTAGGGGTTTGAAAATTGCCCCCAACCGGATTGGATCTAGGTTGGGGGTTGCCCAAAGTGTAAGACTGACCTCCTCCAAGTGGGAATCTGGAGGATTGAATTGGATTTGTTATGCCAAAAGTATTGGTCAGAATCGGCACCGAGGGGATAGGTATGTAAGGCAGAACTTGTCTGCCAGTCGGTTTGTTCCATCCAACTAGAGAAGGGTTAGACCCAGGGTTAAGAAAAGGGACACTTCCTAAATTAGGATTTGTTTGGGGAATATTAGAACCACCAAATGGAAAAGGAGTGCAAGGACGTGTAGTGCCCCCAAGTCCAAGGCTAGCTAGGATGGCAGTTGAAAACTGCGACGTGAAGTTAGGAAAACCATAAGAAAATGGACTAGAAGCCATAGGGATGGACTGAACATTGTAACCTGGTGAGTGATAGAAACCCCAAAAGGGTTCGATGCAAGCGATGAAGCATTAACTACAGGTCTATCCATAGTACTGGTATAAGCCTCCGTCACTGCAGCTATAGTGGTTGTGGGAGTTGAAGGGGTGCCATTAATTATAGTGGGTATGGGAGTTAAAGAAATCCCAGTGTTCTAAAGACTAGACTCAGTACTCATCCTTGTGGAACCACAAGTCTGAAAGGTGGATGTGTGTGTACCACTTCTACAAACTCTAGGCCTTTTAGAAGGCAAGAACCTGAAATCTGGTGGTAACTGTAGCAACCGACGGGACCAGCAGGGAGGCTAGTCCAACTCCATGACGACTTATCACTCTACAAAATACAAATATATCCTTAGGCCAACTAGTAATAAAAGAGCATACCAAAAAGTCAAACGGCCAATATGCATGCAAACGGGCTAAAGTGGTTGAGTGGCCTCCCTCACTAAAGAAGGTATGCCTCGTCCAAGAAGAACTTGAGACTCCCTGCTAAAGTTTGGAGGTAACAGAATCAGTTATAGAGGCCTTCGTGGGCTTAATAACCAGTCAGTCAGATCCCCCCAGAGAGGTAATCCTCCATAAAGGTTGTGTGTTGTCCGACATCTATCTGACCCAGGATACAAGTAGAATAACCCCTGCAAGTATCCTATGAAATGCCTAAGTCAAGAAACTAATAAACCATCGTATAATTGATGCATAGGCAAGCAGTCGTAAGTATGGATCACCGTATGGGCAGGGTAGCGAAGCCCAAAACCTTGAAAGCACCACCTCTCACAGAGGTATGGGCACTAACAAGATCCCCAAATACGAATAAATCCACATAAATATCTATGATGCTAGGCGAGTATCCAGGGGTTATCCCTTCAACTAACTTCGCACGACCTCGTGATTAACTCTGGTGTGAGCAAAGCCTCCTGGTATTACCAATTATACAATGGACTTCTCAACTCCCTATCTCAGACACATATGTCGATTTAATTGCCTTGCAGAATTTTACTCACAAAATCCTATTCCAAGGCACTAAATCCTAGGCTAGTTTGTGCACCCTAGAAATAAAATCGTGACTAATCAATTTTAGTTTAAAGTGTAAATTTTATTGGCCGTGATTACTCAAGAGGGTATGGAAACGAAACTCGTGATGTTAGACTCTGCAAAAGATAAATATGAATATAATGCAAAGTCTACCTTTAACTTTTCAATGAATGATATGTTAATAAAAATAGTGCAAGTTTCAATCTCAACTCTACAATTCAGAAGTAAAATGCAATATTTCCCTAAATGTACTAAGCTAATGATAAAGGTTCAAAGACAAAAACATTAACCAATGCAAAATGCCTATTTTTTTGTATTTTCAATATATTAAAGAGAAAATGCATGGACTGAAAAGCAACCTGGTATATGATTTCTACTGTGTATAAACGAAATAACTCAATCAGAATACCAAGAAGCCAAGCAAACAACCCAAGGTTCAAGGACTAACCAAAAAATGAAAAGCAATGAGAAAGACTACGCCCATAAATTCAAATCCCAACATGCTTCCTGTCAATCTAGAGAAGCTCAATAGGCACTGCAGAGACCTAAGAAGATTCAACAACCATCAAAACTCACCCAACAGTCACTAAACCAAGCAAACAAGCAAGGAAAAGTGGTATATGTGATTGTTCAGGAGAATAGTGTGTGTATACGCAGCTTGCAGAGAGGCAGCACATGTGTGTACACGACTATCAAGGCAAAAGGAGTGTACAGGATTTAAAACAAGGCCGGGAAAAGGAAAAAAGGTTAAAAACTCAGACTCAGGGTGAATAGAATCTGCCAAGCAGTGATACAACAAGAAACACAAAGGAAAAAGAGAGATGCAAGAAGAAAATTTACTTCAACCCTTAGAAGGAATATCTATCCCCAGTGGAGTCGTCATTTCTGTTATGAGGGAAAAACTCTCTATGGCCAAGGGTAAACTACAACAAACAGGTATGACTACAGAAATCAACTCAATTCCATTGTATGCTATATAAACTAATGTGCAAGATAAGAAAGAGGCCTACCTCGATCCAACGTTTGATGATGTTCCATCATTGAGCACTCTGACCCAAGGATTTATACCTACAATAAGTTCTCAACAAATAAGCAAAGCAAGCATATAGTGATGATGTAAAGGGGTTAGCACATTAGATAGCATAATCCATTAATAAACATTACAAACATGCCCATGGATAATAATCATATATTTGCATGATACCAATAGGATGAGAAAGGAGTATTTCTATTAATAATTGATCAACAAAAGTGTCAACATTACAGACTTCTGTGTCGGCACGGTTCGAAACCAAGAAACCAAGTTCCTTCCAACTGGGCCTCCACCAAAGGAAAGCTCAAAGGAGAGAAACAATGAGGTTCTCTCAACAATAGGGAAAGAGCTTGGGGACTGAAAACTGTGTTCATACTTGAGGGACAAAGGGATGCAGACTCAATATGAAGTAATTTCTCCAGAGTAACTTTGCTCTCAAAGTTGAATGCTTTCTCCTCTTTTCCATAGTTCGAAATTGTGCTCTTATAGCCTTCAAAATGCAACTAAAGGGCCAATTTAGAATGTTTCCAGTATATGGAAGGCCAAGGATCAAAAATCTCTTGTCGTGACATGGAAAACCAACTCCATTTTTGTATTTTTTGGCACAAATCCCGATGTACATGGTCTGTAGTGGAGCAGCCTACGTATATGCTTGTTGTATAGATGATAGGGTGTGTATATGTGGAAAAATGTATATTTTTATCTCTAGATTCGTCAAAAAGGGATGATAAGTTTACATAGGGAAATGGAAAAAGGCCTTCTGTGTAAGATAGCAATGGTGAGGAAAATCTTGCTATAACAGTCGAGCCTCTCTTGTATAAACTCTTGTATTGTTGCCGATAGAAGAGACATGCATAGGAGATAGGGAGAGAAACACAAAGAGCCGAGACTCGATTGTAGTCCGGACTCATATGTTGTAATGGACATTCCACCATTAATAAAAGTAATAGTTTTTCTTGTTTACCCATTTCTGTGTAATGGATGTTTTGTTTTGAATGTCATTCGTATGCATTTGAGTTGTAGACAGATGTTAAAAATCGTCTGCAAGGATAGAGTTATAATTTTATATCTATGAGTGTGTCGGATTAAGTATGTCTCTCAAGGATAAGTGCAAGGAGTGCACGACAGAGGGTGGAAACTATGTGAGTCGATGCAAGGAGTATGTATCTGAACTCGGTTGAGTCAAAAGAGAAGCTTCCAGGAGGGCACACCAGGATAATTCACAGACTCGGGAGGAAATTTCAAGGTGGTTGAGTACCTTGGAAATAAAGACTGTGTACAAGGAAACACAATGCAGAGTTACTGAATACTCTGTAACACTTTGCCAGGAGGGCATAGAGCAAGTACGAGAGCATACTATAGCAACACATTCTGAAGTGTTGGAATCCTTAAGAGAACCCCAAGGTTGTTGAACACTCTGAGGAAGGAAGGATTTGCAAGAGTGCATTGACAAAGGAAATGAGATGCCTTAAGACTTCTGGAAAGGCTAAGGGAGAAGTCATCGAAAGGCTTATTTGAGTGCAAGGAGTGCGCTAAGGACACAGTAAGTTCATCTTACACACTCAAGAGGAAGAGCATCAAGTCACCAGGAGGGCACGAGAAAGTCCACTGACGGACTCAGAGGAACTGAGAACCTCAAATCTTTCAAGACGAGCAAAATCTCATAAGAACCAGCACATAACTTTTTGAGTAGTGCAAAGGAAAGGCCGAGAACAGTCTAAGTCTCGGGAAAAAATTGCACTAAGTGTACAAGAAGGTCAAGGACTTGTCGAAGTCATGAAGACCATGAAATCATCCATCTTCGGGAGGATACAAGTGGAAGAAGATCGGGAGATCTAGGATTTGGAGCTCGGGGAGGTTTTCCAAGAGAAAACAAAGATCTTTGCGAAGTCACGAAGAGCGGTTTGAATCCAGACCGTTGGATCTGGAAGGGACACGTGGAAGAAATCCGCACGAGCCAAAGGAATAGTACTTCGGGAGATATTGAAGGAGAATATCAAGATACTCCCAAAGGCTGGAGTCCGAAGAGATCACAGTCATCGATCGAAAGGAGGGACAAGGACCATTGATCCTCAAGTGTTTAAGTTCTCTAAATTCAAAGTTAGAGGACGCAAAAGTTGGTTTTGTGGAAAGAGCCAAAGCACTTTGTGTGGTCGAGCCCTGGTACACAGCCCGAGGTCACGTGATAGAAAGGGCCTGGCACTGAGAGCTAATTATTGCCACCAAATTTCTTCAAAGAGCCAAGAAGAGAGTTGCAGGGTTGAGAGGAGTCACACTTTGGAGAAAGAAGGACAGGTGGTAGAGTTTGTCGAGTTCTAGCAGGGATCCGAAGAGTCAATCTAACTCGGGTCTTTAAGAACGATCCTAGACCAGGAGGTCATGCAACCTCGAAGGAGAAGGAAAAGGGGATTGGGGTGTTGTGCCAGGTTGGGGAAATCCCAACCCAATCCAGAAACATGGGAAAACTATGAGAGTATCTACCCACTATCACCTTAGGTGGATACTCTCCTCACTTTAGTGATGATGGAAATCACCAAAAAGGGGGAATCGCGATGACCCTAGGGGGAAATGAGATGGAAAGTGGAGTAATGGAAGGTGGAACCGCTATAGGTCAAAGTAAGAAGTGGAAGATGGCTTGGGTAAGAGCCTTGTTGGTAAGGGTAGGTTTCCAAAGTGAAGTATACCTGCAGAAAAGTATGATACATGCCCGAGACAAGACAAAATGAAGAGATACAAGCCAAAATATTTGATGGACAAGCAAGTGAATCTTGGTGTCCTATATTGCAGCAGTAAATAAGAATATATATCATCAAGGAAAAATGTTGTTGATTACATAAATAACCATCCAAAGTATGAAATAATTATTAGACAATGAGGCAC
The DNA here is from genome assembly GCA_032191745.1 of Picea mariana. Lineage (NCBI taxonomy): Eukaryota > Viridiplantae > Streptophyta > Pinopsida > Pinales > Pinaceae > Picea > Picea mariana. The sequence continues at coordinate 66,312 of JASDQU010242614.1, read as the reverse complement.
TAAACAAGCATATAATGTTCTAATACTTAAACATAAACTTTGATGGTAAAAGAGGGTTGATTAATGATGTTTTCATAGATATATTAGAGCATCCAATTGGCTGTAGAAAAATATTGCTACATCAGCAAGATAGAACCACCAAAACTAATAAGTAAACCACCCAAATGAAGCACAATGATTAGTAGATAATTTTTGCAACTTTCAAGCAAATTTGGACAGTGGAAAAGCAAGTTATAGTAAAAATTTAAATGTGTTTTTGTGCAGCCCTAATGTCTGTAGCTTTTAATTGATTATAACCAGAGAACTAATAAGGAAAACTAGACGCCTTAGTGACTTGAGCAAGCTTAAGACACCAAGAAAAAATTTTAACTTGAACAATTTCAATATCTCTCTAAATCACGCATATCAATGCAAGTATTTTATTTCTCCAATGCAATTTTCAGATTAGTGCTTTAAATATATTGGGTAAATGGAGTCTTGGTTGCAAGAGTTGGATCCATAATATCTCTAGGGGTGTAAGACATTTTACTC
>JASDQU010242614.1:23070-39236 GCA_032191745.1 Picea mariana | reverse complement strand
CAGCAATGTTCAAACCAATTTTGTAAACAAATACCTGGAACTATCATTGCCAACATTGTGTGCTCCCTCTTTATCGACATCCAAGGAGGAAGGTTATTGTTTATAAAAAAAATAGGTCACACTAAGTAAATATACCCGAGCTCACCAAATGGATTGACATCATCAACTGCCAATGAAATCCTAACATAACGAGGGTATTCTTTAAAAAATGGTCATCTTTATTCGATGCTCCTAAATGCAGAACCATTTGCAGGCATTCGAGGAACACCATCTTCACTTCTGCGCCATCATGATAATCCATAAACTATGCAATGCTTTAGCACCTGAAAAATTGTTGCAAACATGGAGTTATCAGAATATGACAAAGAAGCATGTGAGACACCTTTTTTGTTACTTGATCGATTAGATATCTACTAATTTGGCATTGTGGTAATTTCCTTTCCAATGCATATTGTCCATAATATATAATATGATCATTCATACATGCATCAGTAGCCTGATACTCCATTCCAATATCTTTCATAATGGAACACAACTCTTGGTATGTGCGAGGTAAATTATTTGACGATGGTAAGAAAAATTCACCTAAAAATATACAACATAAAAAATAACTAGTTAATGTAAATAATAGTAATACAAAATATTGCATCCTTAATTTACACATTAATTGACACTAAAAATAGAGAAAAATAAATTCAACCTTTACGTATAATATGTGATGCATTATATTACGTACCTTAGGATCTGTGTGAGAAAAGTGTTTGACAAACCATTCAATACCTTCAAGTTCACCAACAATATTATAGCAGGGAGAATATTTGCTCTTGAGCCTTCATAAAGGGGTTGTTCTGCCTTCTCAAGAAGAGGTACATCATGAATATCATCAAATTTTTCATCATCGATAGTAGAAAAGATGTCATGGATCAATCTATCTATCCCATCATTCGGCTCAACAATATTATTGGTGTCATATTCTTCCATAGGATTGAATTGCTATTCAATATACATACCATATTCCACATCTTGTACAATAGTATTTCTAATACTACTTGGTAGATATTTATCTGGCGACGGACACCTAGGAGGATTTATATTTACAATTACAAACAATCAATAACATTAGCGTATATAAAAAATATTAAAATAAAATAAAATTTTACAAATACAATAAATACAAAGACATATATAATGACTAATTTACCATGGGACGATATTTATTCCCCCCTTCACAATGCCCATACCTCCAACAATGTCTTTCAACTGTTTTCCTTACAAGTCTTCTTATTTTCAGGCCCCTGCATTGATTGCAAGGGAAATAACATTTCCCAACACTGACATGTGCCTCCAATGCAACCCTTATTCTAGCAATCATCCTTTCACTCTCTTCAAGTGTTGGAATTGATATTTCCTATATTTACAACAAAACCCACTGAAGGAATATAAGTACAATATACAAATATATTCTTACAGTACAAATTCCATTGAATTATATTGACCCCATATGTACTAGAGAATTAATCCATTTTTTTCATATATTTATTAAAGGTTTATAATAGTAGTCAAAAATTAGTCAACAGATCAAAACCATACATTTTTACCACACAAGTACTAAAGCTTCACTATAAGCAAGTAATAAAATCAAACAATAAAAGAGAACTAGACAAAGACAACTTGTATAGTAATTAAATGGAATTGAGTAGACATGTTCATACCTATTTCCTAGGAAACAATTTGTGTCTCAAAATGAAAGAGGGTATAATGGTTAGGGATCCCATATGGGTATTTAAAAAGGAGACAAACTAATATTAAAAATTTAACTTTCAAAGTACAAAATTTTATCTATGCATATCAATAATTTGATTTGAGGCAAGTAGCATATAGAAATAATACTATTAAATCATCCAACAAAAAATGAGCATAAAAATATTTTACAACCGTCACACCTACAACAAAATAGTCAAAATCACTCACCTTCATCGATCTTCTGACGAATGTTGACTATGTCAAAGTTGATCAAGTCACTGACCATTAAACCATTTTCAAATGGGTAGTTGGCATTCTTTATGTTCGTCAATTGATAGACAAACTAGCATCGAAATATTGGCGACTATAGAAGTTCGTCAGAAGTACGACACTCATCGGGGAACCCAGAAAAACAAATATTAAAATTTTAATATTATGTCGTAATTTGCGACGATATGATTGATTTATCCTTATCGTCGAAAGGTTTTGTCAAATTTTGACCCAATGTGTAGTAGTGTCTACTTGCAAGATTAGAAGCAATCAAAATGTTTTTGACATTTGTGTGTTTCAAGAACTTCAAAGTATATCAAATGGATGCCAAGTCAGCCTTTCTAAATGGAAATTTAGAAGAAGAATTAAGTATTGAAAAACCATGAGGATTTCAATTGTCACAAAACAAAGATCATGTCTGTAGACTGAAGAAATCACTCTATGGACTAAATCAAGCTCCCATAGAGCTTGATATTCAAGACTTGGCAAATACCTACAAAAACAAGGTTTAAAAAGAGGATCTACAAACATCAATCGTTACATCAAAACATACAATGAAAATATGTTAATCATTGTGTTTTATGTGGATGATATCATATTTGGAAGTAATGATGATAGAATGAGAGAAAATATTTTAGAAGAAATGAAAAAATAATGTGATATGTCCATGCTTGGAGAATTGTCATTCTTTCTAGGGTTGCAAATTTCTCAATCCAACAAATGAATATTCATTTTTCAGAACAAATATATCAAGGAAATGTTGAATAAATTTAGAATGGAAGATTGTGCACCTGTCAATACACCCATGATCACATGATGTCAGTTTAGAAAAGATGATGAATATCCAGAAGCAAATCAAACATTGTACAACTCAATGATTGGAAGCCTACTATATGTGATATCATCAAGGCCAAAAATCATGCAAGCAATAGGATTGGTTGCAACATTTCAATCTACACCAAAGGATACACATGTGAAATCAATAAAAATAATATGCGAATATATAATGTAACATCCCCCATACCATATGAGTGACATTACAATGCAGAATACTCTTAAAAATGAAATTTCTGCTAACTAAATAAGTTCATTTACAATTAGTTTATTTCATGTAGCTCACAACTACGAATTAAAATAGATTTAGCTACTATCTACAACCATGAAATCGATTCATATACCACATTCTCATAATCAACATTAAATGCAACTAAACAACTCATTACAACAGCATCTAAATCACTTCCAAATACAAAGAGTTCATGCACAACAATTAAACACATAATTTAACATAACCGCAAGATAAAACACTTATTTTTTCACAACAATTGTGTAACCAGCTGCTTGGGATGGACATTCCACCCAACCATAGACTGGCTATTCCAAATATCAATATCTATTCACCCCCAAGATGAGGCTAGCAATCCACAAAAGTGTTGATGATTACAGCTGTGTGAGACATCCTCTAGGACAGAGACCTGAGAGAGAGCCCCTGAGATGGGTGTGTGGTTCCTACCTGAGATAAAGCTGGAATGTAGAGATGGCCTCCTCCTTATAGAGAGTTGATAATAACTCCATATGATTCTCCTGTGTAACACAGTGAGAAAGGAGATCTACTGATTTGGACGTGCCTGTGGCTGAGCACAAGGTGAACGTGTGAATTCCCATGAGTTGGGTGCATTGTTATGAGACATAGATGAAGACGATGTATTAGCCTCCTCTGAGAAGTGAGTTGAGATGATGAACTCCATATGACTCTCATATGTAATGTAGTGGGAAAGAAGATCTGTTGAGTGGACGTGCTTGCGAATGAGCACAGGTGAACATGATCCTAGTGGTTGAGCACTAGTGAGTGTGGTTCTCCTATGAGACATAGTGAGATAGAGATATGGACATCCCTATGGATGTGCCCCTAGTGGTTGAGCACTAGTGGGTGTATGAGATCCCTTTCTATATTTTTCAAGATTTAGACCTATCTGTAACTCTAATTGTAATGTAAAGGGTACAGGTCGTCCCCGCCTTAATGTCATTGATAATTAATGTAAAAGATAATTAATATGGCTATTATTAATTATATTGTGAGTTACAGAGGTTGGCCCTTTTGTTTCAATAGAAACTTATATTGAAATATCAAGTCTAATATAAGTAAAGGTAAAATCCCCATTGAGGAATCATATTTTTTGTGTGAGTTTAGGAATTTCAGCAAGTACATTTTCTTGGGAAAAGTGCACACCTCTCTTTGGCACTAGTCTTCTAGGGTTTGCAAGAACCCTATTGTGTGCTAGGTTTTCTTGGTGGTGAAGGTATTTCTCTTGAAGAATATAACAAAGGATTGGCTGGTTTTTCTTCCCTTGTTGAGAAGGGTTTCCCAGGATACTTCTTGTGTACTTGTGCATGGTGTTTCTTCTTGTGATCTTGGTTGTTGCAACAAAATTTTTTATGGTTTAAGTTAAATGATAAAATGGAATGAACTTCATGCTTAAACCTTGCATATTGAAAAATCAACAAAAAAAGGGTGGTCTCTCATAGTCCACTCACAACTCATAAAAATCTCAACCCAACTGATTTTCTCCTACAACTATCCCAATTTTCCACCAACTCTCTTCCTATTGACATTTACAACATAATGAATGTACCCCTTCATTGATATTAGTCCCTCGGGCATCCCATTCATTTATTTGGGTCTCTCCAAAACATGCAACTAGGAATATCTCAATTGGGAACTCAAGGGAAACCATTGTTAGGAAAACTATTAGCAGCCAACAACAAACACTTGTTGTTTCAGTGCAACTCACACAGGAGTTCACTCTTCATGTATGAAAACTTGGCTCTTCAGTTTTCCAGCTCCAATTCACTGCAATTATGTTCCATATTTCTCTATAATTCTCCCTCCATGGCTACATCAGCTTCAATCTCTATTTCTTTCTCCTCTCTTCTCTCTCATGCACTAAAATTCACTCCCCCAAAAAACTGCTCTCCCCAACCCATACAAAATTCCTTTCTTTGTCTTTCCTTTATTGATTCACACTCTTCCCCAATATGATTGTTGTTGGCATAGGGGTAGACCCAGGGTTCAATGCTATAACATCACACCAACAAAACCCTATCTACCAGCCCTTTCGACAACGCCTTCAAAGAAGATGAAGTCTCACCCAAGGTAGAGGCAGGGGTGGTTGCGAGACTTAGGTGTCTACAACCTTAGCTGGGACACAGATCTTTGATTATGATACTTAATAGAGAACTTAGAACCGTCAGTTCCTCAATATGCAATCAATATCTACTTCGCTGATAAAATAGAGCTTCACAACATTCACACTGATCTAATGTATTTAAGCACTTAGCATAGGTAAATAGATCAGATCTAGCAGATCAAGCACTAAACGTATTCATACAGATCAGATCTAACATTCCCACATATCATTAGCACTAAGCATAAGTAGATTTATCTAATCATCTTAAAGCACTTAGCAAATAACATATAAACACATCAGAACATCGCACAGAGCAGAGTAACACAATATTTACGTGGTTCACCCCCACCCTGGGGATACGTCCACCAAATCTTCTTCTTTATTAGATTCTTCAATAGGTTACATGCACAGAGCCTCAGAACCCTTCTACGCATAGGATAGAAGATCTACGCAGCTCGCTAGATCCTTCTTCCTTGTGTTACAGCACAAATCCTTCCACCGTCTGTTACAACTACTTGCACTTAGATATGCAATTAGTTTACAGTCATGCACAAAGAACTTACATGCCCTACTTTTACTTAGAATACATTTACATTTGACTAGTGGCATGACATCACATAGATACCCCTCCTTACATTGCCTAGACATCTATTTATATATTACAAAATAGGCCTAAGCATGGGTAAACCCATGGGATAACATCCCAATCCTGTTACATAATCCCAAAAACCCAAAAAGGGGCCAAGATACCATGATCTCTACTTTGTCTTGTGCTCCTCCTTCAACAGGTTGTTAGAGTCCAAAATAGGTCAATATGACCAAGAATATCCCAAAACTTGGTCAAGGGCCAAAAGGCCCCCAACACTCACCTGTGACTCATCCCAATTCACTCTGGTCTAACTAGTTCTGCCTCGAATGCCTTGAGATTGGCTCAATCTTCTTCGACCTGCTATTGGGCAGTGCATTTCTCTTGAGACCGCTTCATTCTTTCTATGGCCAACAGGGCCTTCAGCTACGCCTATAGTGTGTCTACGTGCTACTTCATTTCCTGGAGCTGCAACTCTAGTGCCTGTAACTCTGGATTCTCGGTGAGGTTCTCATATGTTTGGGTGCTACGGTTACTCAGTTGCTTGCATTCCAGGGAAAGAGATTTTAGTCTCTCAACTATGCTGCGGGATGTTGCTTCTCTTAGTCCCTTATGTCTTGTGGGGTTTCGGGCACAGTGCATCGTTCCAAATCTGTGATGCGTTGTTGTAGCTGTTGGATCACTTCTTCAAGTTGTGCCATCTGTTTTGGAACTCACTCTTTGGTCTTTACTTATATGACTGTCACAAAGTGAAGTGATTTGTTGACCATTTCCTTTACTTCAAGTTTCTCTAAGAGCAATTGTTCCTTGCTTTGTTGCAGCTGTACTTTTTCTTCATCCCACTTTGCTTGGAGAGCAAGCTTTTCCCATTATATAGTACTATGTTTCTCTAGAAGGACTCCCTGTTCTTGTGCTAAAGCCTGGGTGGCTTGCACTATTTCTTCCTGTGCTCTTCAAAGGCGAGCCTCGACTGTATCAGTGATTTGGTGGAGTTGATCTGGCTCATCTCCTAGTTCTAGTGTTCCTAATGGTAGAGGCGTATTGGAAACTACGCATCTAGACTGTAGTGCCTACTGCACCCCTTGAAGTTCAACCTCAATTCAATTGTACATATCCTCCTTCTTAGCCTCTTGCTTCTCTGCTATCTTCAGCGAAGCATCATTCAGGGCTGCTACGATGAAATCGAAGTCATATGGGGTGAGGATAGTCTGTAATTTGGTCATGGTTTCTTTCGATTTCTTCTGGGAGGAAGGCTTCAGGGGGGAAACCTTCCTTTTCTTCGAGGGGTCCTCCTCCTCTCTAGCTGGTGTTACTTTTCCTCTCCTCTATTCAACCTCTATGCCATATATCTCTTTGCCATCACCTCCTAACATTGGTGCCATGGAAGCAGCCTTCACCAAGGCATTGTTTAAATCTTGTACTTTGTCAGTCTTCTTTGTTTTGCTAGGTTCGGGTGTATCCTGCGCATTTTTTGTGTTGTCTATGTCGGATATCTCTGAAGGGTCTACTGGAATAAGGAGGTCCTCCGACCATTCCTTGGTGATCTCCTCCAAGTCCTCCTCCGTTAGTTTTTGGTATGACTGCAGCTATTGCTTATGTTCATTGGCGTGCACTATAATATAAATAAAATGTCGATCAGCATTGAATTTCATCAAAGGTCGGAATCTGTGTAAAGTATTTAGGGTCATACGAGGCTTGGAATGGATGGTTTTCTTCAACTAATTATAGTATGTATGGAACACAAAATTTGACTGCCAATGCTTATTCATGTCACTGGAATACCACATTTTACTGAACTTCACGGCTAGAGGTTCAAAGGGCTCAATGTTTGGGAAGGTCGCACCTTCCGTCATCTCCTAGGAAATGAAAGTGATCAGGATCAATAGCCAACTGAAATGAAATGTGTACCCTTGATCCTGGGCTTCTCTGCAGTCAAGTTCTAATTGGTTCACCAGGTACTTCACTCAATTCATTTGTAGGCCCTCCGCACACTTCCCTGCAAGGTCTTCTACAAAACCAGTGACTTGGGTGGGTTGCTTCTTGTGAACTAACTTTTCTGTGATCAATTGACAGGTGAGGCACACTACGCCGCTCTAGATAGAAGCTACCTTGTATCCTCGTGTGCCCTTCTTGACATTGTCGTAGGTGTCGTTTATCCTTTAAGCTAGAGCGCGATCCATGGTTTTTCCAGGATAGAAATCTTGTGGGTCAGGGCCTTGCATACTCAGCCCTGTGATCCGATTGATCAATGTCAGATCAACTGTTATATGATGATTCAACCACAAGCATATGTCATGGTAACAGGATAGCAACAACTTGACACGTGCATTCACCTCTTGGTGTCTTCCGAAGTGAGGAATCTTCATGACGTTGAGCAGTGTGGACTATGTAAGGTTCATAGTCCATGACTGGGGAATTATTTTCAAATTTTTTCCCTTTGTTCTGGTTAGGTACTTATGTGGGGAAATCATGTTATAGACCTTTCTGTCCCCGAGGTTGAAGTTTCTAAAATTCAACGCTGCAATCTTTTTGTGGTTTGTGTGAACTGTGTGTATCCCTTTTGAGAGGTACACATTGATCAAGGTGTACTCAATGTCTCTGGGCACACTGTCTCGATTTATTGCATGGCTCAGAGGTGGTAGATAGGCATGTAATATGCTCGGGATCATTTTAGCATTCAGGATATCATCCCTGTGCTTGGTTTTCTTTTCATCTGCTGGCTGGGATGGTCTAGCTCAAGTAGTGGATGGAGAGGCCAACAGTCCTCTCATCGACGATGCTTGTACACCTATAGACAATCCTCTCTCTGACATGAATCTTTTAGTCATCAAGTCGAGGAGTACTTGTGTCACTGATTCTTTGACTATGTTGAGCTCGTCAGACATACGTGCTTGGGATTAAATACATCGAGGTCAAATTAACTTAGAAACTGCACTAGAATAAACAACAAGAGCACAATGATCACTATATACAATTCACTTAGTCTGCGGAATCAAACTCTTTGTTAGCAAAAGTGTTCTCGATGTGTGGTGCGATGGGATAAATAGGTAACTCGACGACGGTTCGCTTGTAATGGGTATGAAGCCTTATTAACTCTTGCTCTATCTGTTATGGTGGGGTCCAATGGTTTGGTGTCAAGATATCTCACCATAAATGTCTTCCTACCCATTCATAGCACCGGTCGAACAACTATAATGTCCCCAACGACTATATTTCTTCTCCATGGCGAAGTGCCATGTGTCGATGTTCTGATATCCCGGTGAAGCTCCAATTCTACAAATTGTCTTTCTACGAAGTTCCCTCTAGAACCTTCTGTAACTTTTCAATCTTATCCCTCTTCTTACTTAGCTTCCTAGCCTTCTTTCCAATGAGCTTCGTCTTAGTATTCCTTTTTCCATTCTGATTCTTATCTTCTTTTGACATAGTCATTGTGCGCTGTTGAGATTCTTTCCTAGGATTCAGGGGTAATACCTCTTCTTTATCTGGGGTAGGTACTTTAGTATTCTGTGTGTCCTTTAATGTTCTTGCAGCTTCGACATCTGGGCCTCTAGTGTTAAATATCTTCGATTTGTTCTCCTATTCTTCAATCAAGTGTGCGATGCTTCTAGTCACAAAATCTTTTAACTCTTGTTTCTTCTACTCCAAAACTTCTTCTTCTTCCTTTCGTCTGGCTTGATCTCTATCAATCCAAGGTTTTCCTAGTAACATGTTAAATGGGGCATTTTCCTCAATAAATTTAATAATCTCAAAATCTTCTTCTATCGAAGTTCCATTGGCATTCATAGATATATAAGTGAGATTTCCACATAGGTTTACCAGTTTTCCTCTAAATAACCCTATTCCTCCTAATGAGGGAGTCATAGCAGGCTTCCCTATATCTTCCCAAGTTCTCTCTGTCATGATATTCACATGTGCTTCCTCATCTAGAACACAGTCAATGTCGAAGTCTCCTATTCTTGATTCGATGCATTATTTTTCTTTAAATATCTCTGATAATCTAACATGTCGGTGGTCATTCAGGGTTTCTTTTATCTATATAAATGATTTTTGTGATTCTTTCTAGGGTTCTTCCATAGTTTTTGGATCTTCCTTAGGGTTTTCTTGATTTAGATTCATTCTTTAAAGCTTAGAAATCATTCTAGGGAAATCCAATACTTCATGATCCATAGCTCTGCAAAAAAGACAACCAGGTCTTCTCCCAGGGCATTCCTTAGCAAGATGTCCTGGTCTTCTGCAACTGTAACAAAGGGTTAATCCTCTCTTTATTTTAAATGATCCCCAGCTTCTCATGTACTACACACTAGGATCATAGGAGCTAACCTGCAACAAATTCTTTCTAGGATACTGCATCCATTTGTTAGTCCAAACATTCTTTCTATGCATAGGTATAACATATCTTTCACTATTCTTATCAGATCTACTCATATCAAATATTCTTTCATCTATTAGTGCCCTAGTTTTTAAGCTAAGACAAAATCTATCAAACATACCTAGATCCATACTTTAGAAACAAAAATTTCCACTTATCTTACTTTTACAGAGTACAAAGCTTCCAGATCTAGAATTTGTCTACTATTCTTACCTTTATCAGAGCACAGAGCTTACAGATCTTACCTCTTTTCTTCAGGTCTGACCTCTTTTCTTCAAATCTGACCTTCCTCTTGGCACAAAGCTTCACAGGTTAAGTAAAATACTTTGCACTAGGGAAACAAATCTACGCACAGAGCTTTCACAACTTTAGGACAAATCTTTGCACAAAGCTTCTTCTTTCTCAGTTCCCATAAATCATAGTTTCAGGTCCCAGCAATAGAACCATTTGTTGGCACAAGGGAAAACCCAGGGTTCAACGCTACAACAACACACCAAAAAAACCCTAACTACCGACCCTTTCAACAACACCTGCGAAGCAAATGAAGTCTCACCTGAGGTAGAGGCAAGGGTGGTTGCGACACTCAAGTGTTTGCAACCTTAGCTGGGACACAGATCTGTGATTATGATACTTAATAGAGAACTTAGCACCGTCAGTTCTTCAATATGCAATCAATATCTACTTCGATGATAAAACAAATCTTTGTAGCATTCACATTGATCTAATGTATTTAAGCACTTAGCATAGGTAAATAGATTAGATCTAGAAGATCAAGCACTAAACGTATTCATACAAATCAGATCCAACATTCCCACATATCATTAGCACTAAGCATAAGAATATTTATCTAATCATCTTAAATCACTTAGCAAATAACATATAAATGCATCAAAACATCACACAGAGTAGAGTAACACAATATTTACGTGGTTCACCCCCACCCCGAGGCTACTTCCACCAACTCTTCTTCTTTATTAGCTTCTTCAATAGGTTACATGCACAGAGCCTCAAAACCCTTCTCCGCATAGGAAAGAAGATCTACGCAGCTCATTAGATCCATCTTCCTTGCGTTACAACACAAAGCCTTCCATCATCCATTACAACCACTTGCACTTAGTTCTGCAAGTCTCTTACATTCATGCACAAAGCACTTACAAGCCCTACTTGCACTTAGCATACATTTACATTTGACTAGTGACCTAACATCACATAGATGCCCCTCCTTACATTGCCTAGACATCTATTTATATATTACAAAATAGGCCTAAGCATGAGCAAACCCATGGGCTGACATCCCAATCCCATTACATAATCCTAAAAACCCAAAATGGGGCCTAGATCCTGTGATCTCTGCTTCATCTTGCGCTCCTCCTTTGATAGGCTGTTGAAGTCTAAAATAGGTCAATATGACCAAGAATCTCCCAAAACTTGGTCAAGGGAAAACAATTGTACTCAACCCTCATGTTCCCAATAACTTTGGAATGTGACCACTCACACCCACCCTCTTACTTGTATTCAATGATTGGATTTGGAAACACTCAATCATAAATGGGAAGATTCATACACAAATAGCAAATTTAGGAGAATGGGTTAAATTAATATACATGGGTATTTCCCCCTTTGACCCCTCTTGGCCATTATCCTAGACACTCCCTACTCTTGTGTATTAATTCATCCCCCATCTCTTGTCCATGTCCCCTTAGCAGGTGGCATCACATTTTTATTAATAAAACAAGGAAATACATTTTGCATATTACATCTCTTGGACGAAGCCACATATTATATCTACATAAGCACTAATTAAAATGGGGATTATAGTGGAGATGTTACATTCCCCCTCCCCTACAATCGTGTGTCATCCTTGGTGCACTCTATGACGATATAAATATATGCAAAATTACGTCGCGATACTTAGAAAATAGAATTTTGCAACTTTAACAACTCCAACAACAACTCAAACCAAAATCTCACGTTCCTCTCAAATCGTTGACCCAAGGAAGGAACCGTTCATTTATCAGGGATAACCCAAGGGATGTACCATCCATTTATAAAGACTAACCCAAGGAATGAACCATTATTTTAAAAATGTCCCCAACGCAGTTGGTCAAGACTCGAAGATGTGGTTTCAAAATTTTAGCTGCTCAAAATGGAGTCTTGCATTTTGTTTTCTTCAAAACTGTCAAAAATTTGCAGGCTTTGTTCCTGAGCACTTTGACTTTTTGGTCTAGGAAACGTACTGGTTCCACTAAGAAATCCCCTTCGTGCTCCACCTGGATCACATTCCAATCAATTATGTTGTTAGGATCAGACACACATTTCTTTAATAAGGACAAATGAAATAAATTATGCACTCTCATGGATATAGGAAAAGCTAACATGTATGCAACTGGCTTGTTATCCCATAGCCTTGGGATAACTAAGGAGATCACGTCTCGAGGCCCATAGGTCCTAGACATGGAGTACTAAGATCCAGATAACTTGAGCATGGCCTTGGAGGGCCCCTCTTTTCTTCAGTGCAGTCCACTTATCACCAGAAAAAGTATCCATCCCACAAGCTAGTCCTGAAGTAGCGGTGAGTCTTGCTCCATGAGGTAATGAGCTCGGGTATCATGGTATGTATCACTCTGATTTTTGAAGAACTTGAATATGTTGTATTAAATCCTTTTTCATTTCATGACGTTTTCTTGGAAATTATGTTCTTTTCCTTGTTCATACTGAGAAGGGTGACATGGTTCCCTAGTAAGTTTATTTCCCTTTAGGATGGGTTGCTACTGGGTGGATCTATGAAAATTCATCGTTCGTTCCCTCCATACTTACCACTTTCCATATTTATTCCTTTCATCTCTCCTATCCTTGTTTGGCCATTGGGATTGGCTACACTAGGAAGGGTTGTACCTTACTTCGTGGGAAGAAGGGGAAAAAGGCCCAGAGGGTAAAACTAGCTGGAAAGAGTTAAAATCCAATGTTGAAACCTTTGATATGCTTTGCCCATGGATCCCCAAGAAAGCATTGAAAAGATTCTTAGTAAGAAAAGGGGACCCATAAAATAACATAAACACTCAAGGTACTAGTTGATGGATAGGAGGTCTCATCACAAGCTGACCTATTATGACCATGGGCATGTAGTGGTATAACATTACCACCTATCTGGTCACCAAGCTAGGGTAGTGTCCCTTGGTGGCATAGCCAAGAGAAAGGGGGTCTCATTACGAGACAACCTTCTCATTTCTGTGAAATGTTTGTGGATAGCATTGTTACCTCTGGTCATCAATCCAGGACAGTGGCTCTCAACTATTTACTTGAAGCTCAAGAGTAAAATATCAAAAGAAATAAATCTAATAGTAAAAGGCAATGAATGGGCTAGGAAACAATTTCATTTATGACAAGGTGCAACTTGCCCTCTACAAAGGCACCCACAAGTAATACTTTACATTTCCTTGTTATTACATTCACCCCATGCCCAAATATTTACCCCATGCAAACTTACATGACTTAGACTAGATCCCACCTGGGAAACATCCCAAACTTAAGAGAGGTTAACCCAATAGGACACCCTGAGACCTTCTCCAAACCTAACTTGTCAAATTGCATAACACCTTTGAGCATTTTTCTAGGTTAAGGGGGGTTTGATGTGCATGTTTGGGTAATTTAATTATTGGATGTGATTTACATGTTATGATCCCTATGAATTATTGATGCAGGATCATCGCTCCAACTTGCCAGTGCAAAAACACACTTGGAGGGAGTGGATCCCAAAGAAGGGCGCACCAATTGTCTCAAATTTTTGAGTTAAAACTCAAATTTTAACTGTAATTCAATGTAATTAAAGTCTATAGGCTCGAGGAAAGTCCAGAACCTATATGTGTATAGGTTGAGTGTATATTCACCTTTAATGGCTAACAATAGGTAGATCTATATCTGATTTGGACTAGATATAAATTAAATGTAAATTAATGTATGTGGGTGAGGAAGGCTCAAGAAGCCCCTCTTTTGTAAAAAATATCATTGTATAAAAAATTCATAAGAGGGAGAAGTTAGTGAAATGAGAGATAAGAGAGAGAAATTAGGATCCTCGTGAAAAGTTAAGAGAGGGGAGGAGAGAAAGAGTTGAGACTCTGGTGCAGTCCAACCTTGTATACACTATAAAGACTGTTCAGATTAATACAAAAGAATATTTCTTTGCATATGAGTTTCTGTGTGTTATATTTGTTTTCTGAATGTAATTGAATGGTTATTGTGTGTTTATGAATTCCATGGGTGTATGTATGTTTCATTTGCAGGAGTAAGATAGAAATTATCTATCTGTAGTTTTCTAAGTAGTTTTGGGCTCTATAGTTATTTGTAGTTATCTATACATTNTGATTATTGTGTGTTTATGAATTCCATGGGTGTATGTATGTTTCATTTGTAGGAGTAAGATAGAAATGATCTATCTATAGTTTTCTAAGTAGTTTTGGGCTCTATAGGCTTGTGCAAGGAGTGCACACTAGAGTAGTTTAAATACTCTATGAATCAAGCGCAAGGGGTGCGCTAGAAATATGATTTGAGTTCAAGAAAGAGAGTGTCAGGTGGGAACACTAGAAATGTTCTAAATCTTAGAAGGGATAGTGCAAATAAAGGGACATCAGAGTTACTAAAAACTCTGAGGATTTAGCTCAAGGAGTGCACAAGGACTCTGCTTCGAGTTCTGTGAGGAGATTTCTAGGTGGGAACATCAGAGTTACTGAATGCTTGGAGAGGAGGTGCAAGGAGTGTGCAAGTGTGTGTTCTATTTTAGCCAAAGACTCAAGGAGGAAACTGTGCAAGCAGTGCATTGAGTAAGTGCAAGGAGTGCGCTAGAGATAAATATTGTCAAGTTGCAAGCTCACGAGGAAGAGCGGGAGTGCCAAGAGGGCATGAGAAACTGTTAAGGGGGAAAATTTATGAGAATCTTAGAATTTTGAGTGAGTTCAAAGCTCAGGAGAAATAGTGTCGTTGTGCCCAGTGCCTATGAAAGGAGTGCAAGAGGCCAACCATAGTATAACTTCCATACTATAGGAGAAGCGCAAGGCATGTGCAGGTGAACTTGTTCCAAGTTCCAAGATCAGGAGGTGCAACGAGAGAAGTGACCAAACAATCGGTCTCATAGAGGAATAAATCAAAGGCTGAGCCTATGAAAAATATCAAGAAATCATTCATCATAAGGAAAGCACAGACAATCAAGGAGGAGGAGCTACAATTATGGTCAGATCAGTTGTCTAGAGCAATCTGGGCCATCGGATCAGAGTCCATATAGGAGGAGTGAATAGTAGGAGAAAAAATCCAATCCCTTGGATCTAAGTGTGAGCTACATAAATTGTTAGATAAAGAAAAGGTGCGCGGAGTTTAACCCTGGAAGTCCTCCAGACTTTGCATATTCGACATATTTCGTGAGTGGAGTACAATAGAAGTGAAAGTCCCGAAGTCTGAATTAAATCAGGAATGTCCATCTGTTAGGACGTGGGGTCCTTTGGATCATTTCCTGTGTGTATTCATCGGTTCGACACGCCATAAGATCTGTGGAGTGATGCTTCGAAAAACCCTGAAGCTCAAAGTTGCGAAGTAGGCGTAAACCGTCGATTTGGTGGAAGAACTGGAACCATCCAATATGATTTGGGGGTTTGGCTCTCTAGGACAATATAGTATTGGAACGAGCAAAGTCATTGAATTCCTAAAATCCAAAACTCATATGGAGCATTGATCGCCATGGACACGTGTCAGTGGATCATCAATTTTGGAAGACGGCCCTCTAGGAGGAAGCAGGCACTATAATGAATATTCGACAATCTCCCAAAGCCCCGAAGGGCATAACTCATCCTAGCCATTGATTAGGAAGGGGACACATGGAGGAAGGAGAGATATTTCATTATTTTGGCATTCAGGAGATACGAGGGGTTGTGTTGTGTGAATGCCTAAACTCCCAAAGTCCGAAAGAAATATGAACCATCCATCTATCGGAGCGTGAGGTCCGCTGATTTATTATTTGTGTGTA
>JASDQU010242614.1:2127-23020 GCA_032191745.1 Picea mariana | reverse complement strand
TCACCTGTGCTCATCCGCAAGCACGTCCACTCAACAAATCTTCTTACAGAGAGTTGAGAATAACTCCATATGATTCTACTGTGTAACACAGTGAGAAAGGAGATCTACTGATTTGGACGTGCCTATGGCTGAGCACAAGGTGAACATGTGAATTCCCATGAGTTGGGTGCATTGTTATGAGACATAGATGAAGATGATGTATTAGCATCCTCTGAGTAGTGAGTTGAGATTATGAAATCCATATGACTTTCATATGTAATGTAGTGGGAAAGAAGATTTGTTGAGTGGACGTGCTTGCGGATGAGCACAGGTGAACATGATCCTAGTGGTTGAGCACTAGTGAGTGTGGTTCTCCTATGAGACATAGTGAGATAGAGATATGGATATCCCTATGGATGTGCCCCTAGTGGCTAAGCACTAGTGGGTGTATGAGATCCCTTTCTATATTTTTCAAGATTTAGACCTATCTGTAACCCTAATTGTAATGTAAAGAGTGCAGGTCGGCCCCGCCTTAACGTCATTGATAATTAATGTAAAAGATAAGTAATATGGCTATTATTAATTATATTGTGAGTTACAGAGGTTGGCTCTTTTGTGTCAATAGACACTTCTATTGAAATATCAAGTCTAATATAAGTAAAGGTAAAATCCCCATTGAGGAATCATATCTTTTGTGTGAGTTTGGGAATTTCAGCAAGTACATTTTCTTGGGAAAAGTGCACACCTCTCTTTGGCACTAGTCTTCTAGGGTTTTCAAGAACCCTATTGTGTGCTAGGTTTTCTTGGTGGTGAAGGTATTTCTCTTGAAGAATATAACAAAGGATTGGCTGGGTTTTCTTCCCTTGTTGAGAAGGGTTTCCTAGGATACTTCTTGTGTACTTGTGCATGGTGTTTCTTCTTGTGATCTTGGTTGTTGCAACAAAATTTTTTATGGTTTAAGTTAAATGATAAAATGGAATGAACTTCATGCTTAAACCTTGCATATTGAAAAATCAACAAAAAAAGGGTGGTCTCTCATAGTCCACTCACAACTCATAAAAATCTCAAACCAACTGATTTTCTCCTACAACTATCCCAATTTTCCACCAACTCTCTTCCTATTGACATTTACAACGTAATGAATGTACCCCTTCATTGATATTAGTCCCTCGGGCATCCCATTCATTTATTTGGGTCTCTTCAGAACATGCAACTAGGAATATCTCAGTTGGGAACTCAAGGGAAACCATTGTTAGGAAAACTATTAGCAGCCAACAACAAACACTTGTTGTTTCAGTGCAACTCACACAGAAGTTCACTCTTCATGTATGAAAACTTGGCTCTTCAGTTTTCCAGCTCCAATTCACTGCAATTATGTTCCATATTTCTCTATAATTCTCCCTCCATGGCTACATCAGCTTCAATCTCTATTTCTTTCTCCTCCCTTCTCTCTCATGCACTAAAATTCACTCCCCCAAAAAACTGCTCTCCCCAACCCATACAAAATTCCTTTCTTTGGCTTGCCTTTATTTATTCACACTCTTCCCCAAGCTGATTGTTGTTGGCACAGGGGCAGACCTAGGGTTCAATGCCACAACATCACACCAACAAAACCCTAACTACCAGCCCTTTTGGCAACACCTTCAAAGCAGATGAAGTCTCACCCAAGGTAGAGGCAGGGGTGGTTGCGAGACTTAGGTGTTTGCAACCTTAGCTGGGACACAGATCTGTGATTATGATACTTAATAGAGAACTTAGAACCGTCAGTTCCTCAATATGAAATCAATATCTACTTTGCTGATAAAATAGAGCTTCACAACATTCACACTGATCTAATGTATTTAAGCACTTAGCATAGGTAAATAGATCAGATCTAGCAGATCAAGCACTAAACGTATTCATATAGATCAGATCTAACATTCCCACATATCATTAGCACTAAGCATAAGTAGATTTATCTAATCATCTTAAAGCACTTAGAAAATAACATATAAACACGTCAGAACATCGTACAGAGCAGAGTAACACAATATTTATGTGGTTCACCCCCACCCTGGGGCTACGTCCATCAACTCTTCTTATTTATTAACTTCTTCAATAGGTTACATGCACAGAGCCTCAGAAGCCTTCTCCAAATAGGAAAGAAGATCTACGTAGCTCACTAGATCCTTCTTCCTTGTGTTACAGCACAAAGCCTTCCACCATGTGTTACAACTACTTGCACTTAGCTCTGCAATTATCTTACAGTCATGCATAAAGCACTTACAGTCCCTACTTGCACTTAGAATACATTTACATTTGACTAGTGGCCTGACATCACATAGATACCCCTCCTTACATTGCTTAGACATCTATTTATATATTACAAAATAGGCCTAAGCATGGGTAAAACCATGGGCTAACATCCCAATCCTGTTACATAATCCCAAAAACCCAAAAAGGGGCCAAGATCCCATGATCTCTACTTCATCTTGTGCTCCTCCTTCAACAGGTTTTCGGAGTCCAAAATAGGTCAATATGACCAAGAATATCCCAAAACTTGGTCAAGGGCCAAAAGGCCCCCAACACTCACCTGTGACTCGTCCCAATTCACTCCGGTCTGACTAGTTCTACCTCGAACGCCTTGAGCTTGGCTCAATCTTCTTCGACCTGCTATTGGGCGGTGTGTTTCTCTTGAGACCGCTTCATTCTTTCTATGGCCGACAGGGCCTTCAGCTACGCCTATAGTGTGTCTACATTCTACTTCATTTCCTGGAGCTGTGACTCTAGTGCCTATAACTCTGGATTCTCAGTAAGGTTCTCATATGTTTGGGTGTTGTGGTTACTCAGTTGCTTTCATTCCAGGGCAAGAGATTTTAGTCTCTCAAATACGCTGCGGGAAATTGCTTCTCTTAGGTCCCTTATGTCTTGCGGGGTTTCGGGCATAGTGCATCGTTCCAAATCTACGATGCGTTGTTGTAGTTGTTGGATCACATCTTCAAGTTGCACCACCTGTTGTGGAACTCGCTCTTCGGTCCTTACTTATATGACTGTCACAAAGTGAAGTGATTTGTTGACCATTTCCTTTGCTTCGAGTTTCTCTACGAGCAACTATTCCTTGCTTTGTTGCAGCTGTACTTTTTCTTCATCCCACTTTGCTTAGAGAGTAAGCTTTTCCCATTCTACAATACTATGTTTCTCTAGAAGGACTCCCTGTTCTTGTGCTAAAGCCCGGGTGGATTTCACTGTTTCTTCCTGTGCTCTTCAAAGGCGAGCCTCGACTGTATCAGTGATTTGGTGGAGTTTATCTGGCTCATCTCCTAGTTCTAGTGTTCCTAATGGTAGAGGTGTATTGGAAACTACATGGCTAGACTATAGTGCCTATTGCACCCCTTGAAGTTCAACCTCAATTCAATTGTACATCTCCTCCTTCTTAGCCTCTTACTTCTCTTCTATCTCCAGTGAAGCATCATTTAGGGCTGCTACAATGAAATCAAAGTCATCTGGGGTGAGGATAGTCTGTAATTTGGTCATGGTTTCTTTCGATTTCTTCCAGGAGGAAGACTTCAGGGGGGAAACCTTCCTTTTCTTCGAGGGGTCCTCCTCCTCTCTAGTTGGTGTTACTTTGCCTCTCCTCTATTCAACCTCTATGCCATATATCTCTTTGCCATCACCTCCTAATGTTGGTGCCATGGAAGCAGTCTTCACCAAGGCATTGCTTAAATCTTGTACTTCGTCAGTCTTCTTTGTTTTGCCAGGTTTGGGTGTATCCTGCGCATTTTTTGGGTTGTCTATGTCAGATATCTCCGAAGGGTCTACTGGAATAAGGAGGTCCTCCAACCATTCCTTGGTGATCTCCTCCAATTCCTCCTCCTTTAGTTTGTGGTATGACTGCAGCTGTTGCTTATAATCATTGGCGCGCGCTATAATATAAATAAAATGTCGATCAGCGTTGAATTTCATCAAAGGTCGGAACCTGTGTAAAGTATTTAGGGTCATACGAGGCTTGGAATGGATGGTTGTCTTCAACTGATTATAGTATGTATGGAACACAAAATTTGACTGCCAATGCTTATTCATGTCACTGGAATACCATAGTTTACTGAACTTCATGGCCAGAGGTTCAAAGGGCTCATTGTCGGGAAGGTCGCACCTTCCGTCATCTCCTAGGAAATGAAAGTGATCAGGATCAATAGCCAGTTGAAATGAAATGTGTACCCTTGATCCTGGGCTTCTCTGCAGTCAAGTTCTAATTGGTTCACCAGGTACTTCGCTCAATTCATTTGTAGGCCCTCCGCACACTTCCCTGCGAGATCTACTACAAAACCAGTGACTTGGGTGGGTCGGTTCTTGTGAACTAACTTTTCTATGATCAATTGACAGGTGAGGCACACTATGCCACTCTAGATAGAAGATACCTTGTATCCTCGTGTGCCCTTCTCGACATCATTGTAGGTGTCATTTATCCTTTAAGCTAGAGCACGATCCATGGTTTTTCCAGGATAGAAATCTTGTGGGTCAGGGCCTTGCATACTCAGCCCTGTGATCTGATTGATCAACGTCAGATCAACTGTTATATGATGATTCAACCAAAAGTATAGTCCATGGTAACAGGATAGCAACAAATTGACACATGCATTCACCTCTTGGTGTCTTTCGAAGTGAGGAATCTTCATGACGTTGAGCAGTGTGGACTATGCGAGGTTCATAGTCCATGACTGGGGAATTATTTTCAAATTTTTTCCCTTTGTTCTGGTTAGGTACTTATGTGGGGAAATCATGTTATAGACCTTTCTGTCACTGAGGTTGAAGTCGCTAAACTTCAACGCTGCAATCTTTTTGTGGTTTGTGTGAACTGTGTGTATCCCTTTCGAGAGGTACACATTGATCAAGGTGTACTCAAAGTCTCTTGGCATACTATCTCAATTTATTGCACCGCTCAGAGGTGGTAGATAGGCATGTAATATGCTCGGGATCAGTTTAGCATTTGCGATATCATCCCTGTGCTTGGTTCGTTTTTCATCTGCTGGCTAGGATGGTCTAGCTCGAGTAGTGGATGGAGAGGCCGACATTCCTCTCGTCGACGATGCTTGTACACCTATAGACAATCCTCTCTCCGACATGACTCTTTCAGTCATCAAGTCGAGGAGTACTTGTGTCACTGATTCTTTGACTATGTTGATCTCGTCGGACATACGTGCTTGGGATTAAATAGATCGAGGTCAAATTAACTTAGACACTGCACTAGAATAAACAACAAGAGCAAAATGATCACTGCATACAATTCACTTAGTCTGCGGAATCAAACTCTTGGTTATCAAAAGTGTTCTCGGTGCGTGGTGTGACGGGATAAATAGGTAACTCAGCGACGGTTAGCTTGTAATGGGTATGAAGCCTCATTAACTCTTGCTCTATCTGTTATGGCGGGGTCCAATGGTCTGGTGTCGATATATCTCACCATAAATGTCTTCCTACTTGTTCATAGCACTGGTCGAATGGTTATAATGTCCCCAACGACTATATTTCTTCTCCATGACGAAGTGCCATGTGTCGATGTTCTGATATCTCGACGAAGCTCCAATTCTGCAAATTTTCTTTCTACGAAGTTCCCTCTAGAACCTTCTGTAACTTTTCAATCTTATCCCTCTTCTTACTTAGCTTCCTAGCCTTCTTTCCAATGAGCTTCGTCTCGATATTCCTTTTTCCATTCTGATTCTTATCTTCTTTTGACATAGTCACTGTGCATTGTTGAGATTCTTTCCTAGGATTCAGGGGTAATACCTCTTCTTTATCTGGGGTAGGTACTTTAGTATTCTGTGCATCCATTAATGTTCTTGCAGCTTTGACATCTGGGCCTCTAGTGTTAAATATATTCGATTTGTTCTCCTGTTCTTCAATCAAGTGTGCGATGCTTCTAGTCATGAAATCTTTTAACTCTTGTTTCTTCTGCTCCAAAACTTCTTCTTCTTCCTTTCGTCTGGCTTGATCTCTATCAATCCAAGGTTTTCCTAGTAACATGTTAAATGGGGCGTTGTCCTCAATAAATTTAATAATCTCAAAATCTTCTTCTGTCGAAGTTCCATTGGCATTCATAGATATATAAGTGAGATTTCCACACAGGTTTACCAGTTTTCCTATGAATAACCCTATTCCTCCTAATGAGGGAGTCATAGTAGGCCTCCCTATATCTTTCCAAGTTCTGTCTATCATGATATTCACCTGTGCTTCCTCATCTAGAACACAGTCAATGTCGAAGTCTCCTATTCTTCCTTCGATGCATTATTTTTCTTTAAATATCTCTGATAATCTAACATGTCGGTGGTCATTCAGGGTTTCTTTTATCTATATAAATGATTTCTATGATTCTTTCTGGGGTTCTTCCATAGTTTCTGGATCTTCCTTAGGGTTTTTTTGATTTAGATTCATTCTTTAAAGCTTAGCAATCATTCTAGGGAAATCCAATACTTCATGATCCATAGCTCTGCAACAAAGACAACTAGGTCTTCTCCCAGGGAATTCCTTAGCAATATGTCCCGGTATTCTACAACTGTAACAAAGGGTTAGTCCTCTCTTTATTTTAAATGATCCCCAGCTTCTCATGTATTGCGCACTAGGATCATAGGAGCTAACCTGCAACAAATTCTTTCTAGGATACTGCATCCATTTTTCAGTCCAAACATTCTTTCTATGCATAGGTATAACATATCTTTCACTATTATTATCAGATCTACTCATATCAAATATTCTTTCATCTATTAGTTCCCTAGTTTTTAAGCTAGGACAAAATCTATCAAACATACCTAGATCCATACTTTAGAAACAAAAATTTCCACGTATCTTACTTTTACAGAGTACAAAGCTTCCAGATCTAGAACTTGTCTACTATTCTTACCTTTATCAGAGCACAGAGCTTACAGATCTTACCTCTTTTCTTCAGGTCTAACCTCTCTTCTTCAGATCTGACCTTCCTCTTGGCACAAAGCTTCACAGGTTAAGTAAAATACCGCGCACTAGGGAAACAAATCTATGCACGGAGCTTTCACAACTTCAGGACGAATCTTTGCACAAAACTTCTTCTTTCTCAGTTCCCATCAATCATAGTTTCAGGTCCCGACAACAAAACCATTTGTTGGCACAAGGGAAAACCCAGGGTTCAATGCTACAACAACGCACCAACAAAACCCTAACTACCAACCCTTTCAACAACACCTGCAAAGCAAATGAAGTCTCACCTGAGGTAGAGGCAAGGGTGGTTGTGAGACTCAAGTGTCTGCAACCTTAGCTGGGACACAGATCTGTGATTATGATACTTAATAGAGCACTTAGCACCATCAGTTCCTCAATATGCAATCAATATCTATTCCGATGATAAAACAAATCTTTGTAGCATTCACACTGATCTAATGTATTTAAGCACTTAGCATAGGTAAATAGATTAGATCTAGAAGATCAAGCACTAAACGTATTCATACATATCAGATCCAACATTCACACATATCATTAGCACTAAGCATAAGAATATTTATCTAATCATCTTAAATCACTTAGAAAATAACATATAAACGCATCAGAATATCACATAGAGTAGAGTAACAAAATATTTACATGGTTCACCCCCACCCCGGGGCTACGTCTACCAACTCTTCTTCTTTATTATCTTATTCAATAGGTTACATGCACAGAGCCTCAAAACCCTTCTCCACATAGGAAAGAAGATCTATGCAGCTCGTTAGATCCATCTTCCTTGCGTTACAACACAAATCCTTCCACCGTCCATTACAACCAGTTGCACTTAGTTCTGCAAGTCTCTTACATTCATGCACAAAGCACTTACAAGCCCTACTTGCACTTAGCATACATTTACATTTGACTAGCGACCTAACATCACATAGATGCCCCTCCTTACATTGCCTAGAAATCTATTTATATATTACAAAATAGGCCTAAGCATGGGTAAACCCATGGGCTGACATCCCAATCCCATTACATAATCCTAAAAACCCAAAAAGGACCCAAAATGGGGCCTAGATCCTGTGATCTCCGCTTCATCTTGTGTTCCTCCTTTGATAGGTTGTCGAAGTCTAAAATAGGTCAATATGACCAAGAATCTCCCAAAACTTGGTCAAGGGAAAACAATTGTACTCAACCCTCATGTTCCCAATAACTTTGGGATGTGACCACTCAAACCCACCCTCTTACATGTATTCAATGATTGGATTTGGAAACACTCAATCATAAATGGGAAGGTTCATATACAAATAGCAAATTTAGGAGAATGGGTTAAATTAATATACATGGGTATTTCCCCCTTGGACCCCTCTTTGACATTATCCTAAACACTCCCCACTCTTGTGTATTAATTCATCCCCCATCTCTTGTCCATGTCCCCTTAGCAGGTGGCATCACATTTTTATTAATAAAACAAGGAAATACATTTTGCATATTACATCGCTTGGACGACGCCACATATTATATCTACATAAGCATTAATTAAAATGGATATTATAGTGGGGATGTTACATTCCCCCTCCCCTACAATCATGTGTCATCCTTGGCGCACTCTATTCCGATATAAATATATGCAAATTTACGTCACAATACTTAGAAAATAGAATTCTGCAATTTTAACAACTCCAACAACAACTCCAACCAAAATCTCACGTTCCTCTCAAATCGTTGACCCAAGGAAGGAACCATTCATTTATCAGGGATAACCCAAGGGATGTACCATCCATTTATAAAGACTAGCCCAAGGAACGAACCATTCTTTTAAAAATGTCCCCAACGCAATTGGTCAAGACTCGAAGATGTGGTTTCAAAATTTTCGCTGCTCAAAATGGAGTCTTGCATTTTGTTTTCTTCAAAACTGTCAAAACTTTGCAGGCTTTGTTCCTGAGCACTTTTACTTTTTGGTCTAGGAAACATACTGGTTCCACTAAGAAATCCCCTTCATGCTCCACGTAGATCACATTCCAATCAATTATGTTGTTAGGATCAGACACGCATTTCTTTAATAAGGACAAATGAAATAAATTATGCACTCTCATGGATATAGGAAAAGATAACATGTATGCAACTGGCTTGTTATCCCATAGCCTCGGGATAACTAAGGAGATCACGTCTCGAGGCCCATAGGTCCTAGACATGGAGTACTGATATCCAGACAACTTGAGCATGGCCTTGGAGGGCCCCTCTTTTCTTCAGTACAGTCCACTTATCACCAGAAAAAGTATCCATCCCACAAGTTTAGTCCTGAAGTAGCGGTGATTCTTGCTCCATGAGGTAATGAGCTCGGGTATCATGGTATGCATCACTCTGATTTTTGAAGAAATTGAATATGTTGTATTAAATACTTCTTCATTTCATGATGTTTTCTTGGAAATTATGCTCTTTTCCTCATTCATACTAAGAAGGGTGGCATGGTTCCCTAGTAAGTTTATTTCCCTTTAGGATGGGTTGCTATTGGGTGGATCTATGAAAAGTCATCGTTCGTTCCCTCCATACTTACCACTTTCCATATTTATTCCTTTCATCTCTCCTATCCTTGTTTGGCCATTGGTATTGGCTACACTAGGAAGGGTTGTACCTTACCTCGTGGGAAGAAGGGGAAAAAGGCCCAGAGGGTAAAAGTAGCTAGAAAGAGTTAAAATCCAATGTTGAAACCTTTGATATGCTTTGCCCAGGGATCCCCAAGAAAGTAGTGAAAATATTCTTAGTAAGAAAAGGGAACCCATAAAATAACATAAACACTCAAGGTATTAGTTGATGGATAGGAGGTCTCATCACAAGCTGACCTATTATGACCATGGGCATGTAGTGGTATAACATTACCACCTATCTGGTCACCAATCTAGGGTAGTGTCCCTTGGTGGCATAGCCAAGAGAAAGGGGGTCTCATCACGAGCCAACCCTCTCATCTTCGTGAAATGTTTATGGATAATGTTGTCACCTCTGGTCATCAAGCCAAGACAGTGTCCCTCAACTATTCCCTTGAAGCTCAAGAGTAAAATATCAAAAGAAATAAAGCTAATAGTAAAAGGCAATGAATGGGCTAGGAAAAAATTTCATTTATGACAAGGTGCAACTCGCCCTCTACAAAGGCACCCACAGGTAATACTTTACATTTCCTTGTTATTACATGCACCCCATGCCCAAATATTTACCCCATGAAAACTTACATGACTTAGACTAGATCCCACCTGGGAAACATCCCAAACTTAAGAGAGGTTAACCCAATAGGACACCCTGAGACCTTCTCCAAACCTAACTTGTCAAATTGCATAACACCTCTGAGCATTTTTCTAGGTTAAGGGGGGTTTGATGCACATGTTTGGGTAATTTAATTTTTGGATGTGATTTACATGTTATGATCCATATATATTATTTATGTAGGATCATTGCTCCAACTTGCCAGTGCAACAACACACTTGGAGGGACTAGATCCCAAAGAAGGACGCACCAATTGTCTCAAATTTTTGAGTTAAAAATCAAATTTTAACTATAATTCAATGTAATTAAAGTCTATAGGCTCGAGGAAAGTCGAGAACCTATATTTGTATAGGTTGAGTGTATATTCACCTTTAATGGCTAACAGTAGGTAGATCTATATCTGATTCGGACTAGATATAAATTAAATGTAAATTAATGTATGTGGGTGAGGAAGGCTCGAGAAGCCCCTCTTTTGTAAAAAATATCATTGTATCAAAAATTCATAAGAGGGAGAAGTTAGTGAAATGAGAGATAAGAGAGAGAAATTAGGATCCTCGTGAAAAGTTAAGAGAGGGGAGGAGAGAAAGAGATGAGACTCTGGTGCAGTCCAACCTTGTATACATTGTAAAGATTGTTCTGATTAATACAAAAGAATATTTCTTTGCATATGAGTTTATGTGTGTTATATTTGTTTTCTGAATGTAATTTAATGGTTATTGTGTGTTTATGAATTCCATGGGTGTATGCTTCATTTGCAGGAGTAAGATAGAAATTATCTATCTGTAGTTTTATGAGTAGTTTTGGGCTCTATAGTTATTTGTAGTTATCTATACATTGTAAAGACTATTCAGATTAATACAAAAGAAGATTTCCTTGCATATGAGTTTCTGTGTGTTATATTTGTTTTATGAATGTAATTGAATGGTTATTGTTTGTTTATGAATTCCATGGGTGTATGTATGTTTCATTTGTAGGAGTAATATAGAAATTATCTATCTATAGTTTTCTGAGTAGTTTTGGGCTCTATAGGCTTGTGCAAGGAGTGCACACTAGAGTAGTTGAAATACTCTGTGAAGCTAGCGCAAGGGGTGCGCTAGAAATATGCTTTGAGTTCGAGAAAGAGAGTGTCAGGTGGGAACACTATAAATGTTCTAAATATTAGAAGGGATAGTGAAAATAAAGGGACATCATAGTTACTAAACACTCTGAGGATTTAGCGCAAGGAGTGCACAAGGACTCTGCTTCGAGTTCTGTGAGGAGATTTCTAGGTGGGCACATCAGAGTTACTGAATACTTGGAGAGGAGGTGCAAGGAGTGTGCAAGTGTGTGTTCTATTTTAGCCAAATCCTCAAGGAGTAAACTGTGCAAGGAGTGCATTGAGAAAGCGCAAGGAGTGCGCTAGAGATAAATATTGTCAAGTTGCAAGCTCACGAGGAAGAGCGAGAGTGCCAAGAGGGAATGAGAAACTGTTAAGGGGGAAAATTTATGAGAATCTTAGAATTTTGAGTGAGTTCAAAGCTCAGGAGAAATAGTGTCGTTGTGCCCAGTGCCCATGAAAGGAGTGCAGGAGGCCAACCATAGTATAACTTCCATACTATAGGAGAAGTGCAAGGCATGCGCAGGTGAACTTGTTCCAAGTTCCAAGATCAGGAGGTGCAGTGAGAGAAGTGACCAAACAATTGGTCTCGTAGAGGAATAAATCAAAGGCCGAGCCTTTGAAAAATATCAAGAAATCATTCATCATAAGGAAAGCATAGATAATCAAGGAGGAGGAGCTACAATTATGGTCAGATCAGTTGTCTAGATCAATCTGGGTCATTGGATCAGAGTCCGTATAGGAGGAGTGAATAGTAGGAGAAAAAATCCAATCCCTTGGATCTAAGTGTGAGCTACATAAATTGTCAGATAAAGAAAAGGTGCACGGATTTTAACCCTGGAAGTCCTCCAGACTTCGCATATTCAACATATTTCGTGAGTGGAGTACAATAGAGGTGAAAGTCCTAAAGTCTGAATTAAATCAGGAACGTCCATCTGTTAGGACGTGGGGTCCTTTGGATCATTTCATGTGTGTATTCATCGGTTCGACACTCCATAAGATCTGTGGAGTGATTCTTTAAAAAACCCTGAAGCTCGAAGTTGCGAAGCATGCGTAAACCATCGATTTGGTGGAAGAACTGGAACCGTCCAATATGATTTGGGGGTTTGGCTCTTCGGGAGAATATGGTATCGGAACGAGAAAAGTGGTTGAATTCCTAAAATCCAAAACTCATATGGAGCATTGATCGCCATGGACACGTGTTAGCGGATCATCAATTTTGGAAGATCGACCCTCTAGGAGGAAGCAGGCACTACAATGAATATTCGACAATCTCCCAAAGCCCCAAAGAGCATAACTCATCCTAGCCATTGATTAGGAAGGGGAAACATGGAGGAAGGAGAGGTATTTCATTATTTTGGCATTAAGGAGATATGAGGGGTTGTGTTGTGTGAATGCCTAAACTCCCGAAGTCCGAAAGAAATATGAACCATCCATCTATCGGAGCGTGAGGTCCGTTGATTTATTATTTGTTCATGTTCATCGATTTGACACTCTGGGAAATCTGTGGAGAGGTGCTTTGAAAATCCCCGAAGCCCGGAGTTGCGAAGTAGGTATATACCGTCTATTTGGTGGTGGAATAAGAGTCGTCCAATCATTGGATTCGAGATTTGATGCTATGAGAGAATAACATGTTGGAGCAGAAAAGAAACAGTCAAATCCCAAAGTCCTGAACTCATTCCCCACCATGGATTTCAATGAGTCTTGTGGACTGTTGATCTTTGTTTTCATTCGACGCTCTGCCACTTTGTTGTTTGAGAGGACCTCAATGTATATTTGTTGAGACACTCGAAGCTTGGGATATCCGAAGTCCTGAAATAAGTGTGTGGTGTTAAGTGCTTGGTTTTCAGGCCATGGTCATATGGGGTTTTTTCCAGAGAAAAGGGGTTGGGGACCCAAAATTTGAATTTAAAAGGTAACAAGTGGTTTATCCCATAGTTTTAGCCCACAGTCCCTTGTAATACTTCATTGGCACTTCGGGAATTCTGCAATTTGGATTTTACTTGCGAGAGGAGGGAAAAAATACTCGTGTAATTGGTTTTGAGGGTTCAACATGAGCCTATGAGCTGATCCAACTCCTGAATTCAAATGATCCTAGACCGGGAGGTCACCAGACCCTAGGGAGTGGGTGGGGGTATGCATCACTTATGAACCCCTGGAGGGGATACTTGTTGTTGCTGCATGACATTTCCTAGTGGACAGGTACACATGAGGGAATGATTAGCTTGGACCTTCATGGGGGCTTAAAGCCCACAGATGGATGTTGAAACCCTAGCCAGGGGTAAGAAGAGATTGAAGAATTGCACTGGACTTATAGCAAGATTTACCTCACCATTTCTATCTTGCACATAGGGCCTTTTTCCATTTCCCTATGCAGACTTATCATCCCTTTTTGACAAATCTAGAGCTAAAAATAAACATTTTTCCACATATAATCACCCTATCAGCTATACATCAAGCGTATACGCAGGCTGCTCCACTACAACCCACGTACATCAGGATTTGTGCTAGAAAATACAAAAATGGAGTCGGGTTTCCATGTCACAACAAGAGATCTCTGATCCTTGGCCTTCCATATACTGGAAACATTCCAACTCGGCCTTTCAATTGCATTTTGAAGGCTATAAAATCACAATTTAAAGCTATGGAAAAGAGGAGAAAACATTCAACTTTGAGAGCAAAGTTACTCTGGAGAAATTACTTCATATTGATTCTGCATCCCTTTGTCCCTCAAGTCTGAACACAGTGTTCAGCCCCCAAGATATTTCCCTATTGTTAAGAGAACCTCATTGTCTCTCTCCTTTGAGCTTGCCTTTGGTGGAGGCCTAGTTGGAAGGAACTTGGTTCCTTGGTTTCGAATCATGCCGACATGGAAGTCTATAATGTTGACACTTCTATTGATCAATTATTAATAGAAATACTCCTTTCTCATCCTATTGGTATCATGCAAATATATGATTATTATCCATGGGCATGTTTGTAATGTTTATTAATGGATTATGCTATCTGATGTGCTAACCCATTTATATTATCACTATATACCTGCTTTTCTTGTTTGTTGAGAACTTATTGCAAGTATTAAGCTTTGGGTCGAACTGCTCAACGATGGAACATCATCAAACGTTGGATCAAGGTAGGCCTTTTTCTTATCTAGCATATCAGTTTATATAGCATACAATGGAATTGAGTTGATTTCTGCAGTCATGACTGTCTGTTGTGGTTTACCCTTGACCATAGTGAGTTTTTCCCTTGTAAAAGAAATGGCGACTCCACTGGGGAGAGATCTTCCTTCTAAGGGTTAACGTACTTTTTCTTCTTGCATTTCTCTTTTTCTTTTGTGTTTCTTGTTGTATCACTGCTTGGCAGATTCTGTTCACTCTGAGTCTAATTTTTCAGCCTTTTTGCCCTTGCCTGGCCTTGTTTTAAATCCTGTATGCTCCTTTTACCTTGGCAGTCTCGTACACACGCGTTCTGCCTCTCTGCAAGCTGTGTATATACACACTCTTCTCTTGAAAAGTCACATATACCACTTTTCGTTGCTTGTTTGCTTGGTTTAGTGACTGTTGGGTGAGTTTTGATGTTTGTTGAACCTTCTTAGGTCTCTGTAGTGCATGTTGAGCTTCTCGGGGTTGACAGGAAGCCTGTTGGGAGTTGAATTTATGGGTGTAGTCTTTCTCATTATTTTTCATTTTTTTTTATTTGTCCTTGAACCCTGGCCTGTTTGCTTGGTTGCTTGGTATTTTGCTTGAGTTATTTCATTTATACACAGTAGAATTTATATATCGGGTTTCTTTTGAGTCCATGCATTTTCTCTTTAATATATTGAAAATACAAAAAAATAGGCATTTTTCATTGGTTAACATTTTTTTCTTTGAACCTTTATCATTAGCTTAGTACATTTAGCGAAAGATTGCATTTTACTTCTGAATTGCAGAGTTGAAATAGCATATCATTCATTGAAAAGTTAAAGGTAGACTTTGCATTATATTCATATTTATATTTTGCAGATTCATAACATCATGAGTTTCGCTTCCATGCCCTTTTGAGTAATCACGAACAATAAAATTTATTCTTTAAACTAAAATTGATTAGTCACGATTTTCTTTTTAGGGTGCACAAACTAGCCTAGGATTTAGTGCCTTGGAATAGGATTTTGTGAGTAAACTTCTCCTAGGCAATTAAATCAACATATGTGTCTGAGACAGGGAGTTGAGAATTCCATTGTATAATTGGTAATATTAGGAGGCTTCACTCACACTGGAGTTAATCACGAGGTCATGTGAATTTAGTTGAAGGGATAACCCCTGGATACTTGCCTAGCGTTAGAGATATTTCTGTGGATTTATTCGTATTTGGGGATCTTGCTAGTACCCATACCTCTGTGAGAGGTGGTTCTTTCAAGGTTTCGAGTTTTACTACCCTACCCATACGGTGATCCAGACTTATGACTGCTCGCCTTTGCATCGGTTATACAGTGGTTTCTTAGTTGCTTGACTTAGGTATCTCATAGGTTACTTACAGGGGTTATTTTGCTTATATCCTGGGTTAGATAGAGGTCGGACAACACACAACCTTTATGAAGGATTACCTCTCTGGGGGGATCTAACTGACTGGTTCTTAAGCCCATGAGGGCCTCTATAACTGATTATTTTACCTCCAAACTTTAGCAGGGAGTCTCAAGTCCCTCTTGGACGAGGCATGCCTTCTTTAGCCAGGGAGGACACTCAGCCACTTTAGCCCGTTTGCATGCATATTGGCCGTTTGAATTTTTGTTATGCTCTTTGACTACTAGCTGGCCTTAGTATATATTTTTATTTTTTGGAGTCAGACCAGCTTCCCTGCCATTCCTGTCGGTTGCTACAGTTACCACTAAATTTTGGGTTCTTGCCTTCTAAAAGGCGTAGAGTTTGTAGAAGTGGTACACACACATCCACCTTTCAGACTTGTGGTTCCACAAGAATGAGTACTGAGTCTATTCTTCAGAACACTGGGAGTTCTTTGACTCACATACCCACTATAGTTAATGGCACCCCTTTGAATCATGCAACCGCTACAGTTGCAGTGTCAGAGGCTTATACTAGTTCTATGGCTCGTCCTGTAGTTAATGATTCATCTATTGCCTTGAAACCTTTGTACGTTTCGGTCACTCATCGGGTTACAATGTTCAGTCCATCCCTNATGAGTACTGAGTCTATTCTTCAGAACACTGGGAGTTCTTTGACTCACATACCCACTATAGTTAATGGCACCCCTTTGAATCATGCAACCGCTACAGTTGCAGTGTCAGAGGCTTATACTAGTTCTATGGCTCGTCCTGTAGTTAATGATTCATCTATTGCCTTGAAACCTTTTGTACGTTTCGGTCACTCATCGGGTTACAATGTTCAGTCCATCCCTATGGATTCTAGTCCATTTTCTTATGGTATGCCTAACTTCAGGTCGCAGTTTTCAACTACCATCCCAACTGTTGGCCCCAATGCTAGCCTTGGACTTGGGGGAACTACACCTCCTTACACTCCTTTTCCATTTGGTGGTTTTTATATCCCCCAAACGAATCCTAATTTAGGAAGTGTCCCTTTTCTTAACCCCAGGTCTAATACTCATACAGCTAGATGGAACAACCTAGCTGGTGAAAAAGTTCTGCCTTACATCCCTATCTCCTCGATGCCGATTCTGACCAATAATTTTGGCATGACGAATCCACTTCAATCCTCTAGATTCCCACCTAGAGGAGGTTAGTATTACACTTTGGGAAACCCCCAACCCGGATCCAATCCGGTTGGGGGAAATTTTCAAAACCCTCAGCTCGAATCTAATCCAGCCGAGGGAAATTTTCATAATCCTTATCAGAACATTCCTGCTAGAATGATTCCCAACCCATCTTATACTAATCATCCTGGAGGCGGTCCTTATAATTCTTGACAGAGTTTTGGTCCTTACTAGAATCCTGGATAGAATGCAATTCTGAATGCACCATCTTTTGCGGGAGGGTGGGGCCAAATGTCACAACCCCATCTCCCTTTTCTGACCACGCTTAATATACCAAACTTGTTTAAGTTAATGAACGACCCGGTGAGTCATGATCCCACATGGACCCCTGTCCCCACCGAAATTTCGTCAGACATTCCAAATTTTGAAGGTAAGAATGGAGAGGACCCTGGTGATCACGTCACTACTTTTCAACTTTGGTGCTCATCGAATTATCTGAACCATGATTCTATTAGATTACAATTATTCCAATGCACTCCCATTGGAGTTGCGTCAAAATGGTATATTGAGCTACCTAGGGGGGCATACGGGTCATTCCATCAGTTGGTGCTAGCCTTTCTCAACCAATTTCAATTGCCCATTCATTATGATGTTGGTCTTGAAATTTTTTCGAATCTGCGCTAGGGTACCAACACTAACATCTCGAACCATATCCAAGAATGGCATAAGCGGAAGTGGTTTATTAAGACTCCTATACCCCCAAACTTTCTTCTAGAATGGTTCCTAAAGTCTTTGCACCCTCCTATCTCGAAGGGCGTTGCTACTTCTGGGATCTTCAACGAGAAAGAAGCTATCTTTAGAGCCCAACAAATCGATTTGATATACGCTTAGTCTGGGATGTTATATCACGTTCTTCCAGATGCACCATGGCCAAATCATGATCCTAGACAAAATCTCAGACCTCATGTCAGTGGAACTGTAGGTTCCACCAATGTAAATTCCACATACTCAGCAACGAAGTCTGTCGAAGGATCAACTTCATCTGCATTCTCCAAACCCACCCAATCGACAGATGTACATTCTATGCAATCGTCAAATAACCCAAATGGTGACCAGCAACCAGATGGGAATGAAAGGAAATATTGAAACAATCGTAAGGGTGGGAAGAATAAAAATAAACCTAAGGACAAAGACAACAATGGGAGACAGAAAGAGAAACGTAAGGTGAAGTTTCCTTGTAAACTTTGTACCGATGACCACCTTACACATTTCTTCCCCAAACTTGCGGAGGCTGCGAGGCTTTTAAATCTACCACCTGCTGTGCTAATGAATCCATTCCCACACAAACAACACTTAGCCTTGAGCTCTTCAAATGTCGGAAATGCACGCGGTGGAAGTCAAAACCCACCGTCGCAAGATGGCGACCGTGTTTGTATCAATATGATTGACACAAAAATAGATATAGCCACCTACTCTCAAGATTATAACTCTTCAAAATATAGTACCAATCTAGAAGCTCCTCCTCCCCCTTCAGAGATGAACTTACAAATTGAGAAAATAGAGCCATCGCCTCGTATTCCAAAAGGAGTACTTAAGCGCTCTACTCACAACCCTAATGCTAGAGCCGCCCATAACTACTCTATTGTTGAGGATCTGGGCCAAACCCCTTGCACGATGTCATATTTGGAGGTACTCCAAATGTGTCCATCATAAAGGAACACCTTACTCTCTACCTTAGGAGCTTTAGAACCTAGTGGCTCGAAAACTATCAAGTTTGATGTCACGGATGTGAAGCCTCACTTACCCCACCATGTGGCTTTCCAAATCCACATGGAGTATTCCAAGTATACTATCAAACAAGCAGTCATTGATGAAGGTGCTACCACTTGCGTGATGTCCCTGGTCTATTGGAAAGCTCTTGGTTCTCCAGCCCTTTCCAAGTCGTCGAACATGTTGACTACATTCGACGGTCATTCCTTCCGCCCTCATGGTATTCTCCCCGCCTTTCTGGTCTAGTTAAGTGGGAAGACGATAGAGGTGGAAATAGAGGTAGTTGATGCACCTCTTGATTATAACCTGTTACTAGGTTGCAATTGGACCTATTCTATGGTCATTGTCATATCATCCATCTTCTGTGTACTTTTTTTTCCGCATCAAGGGGAGATCATGACTATCAACCAGTTATCCTTTATGTACTCTAGTCCTAATGCATCTGTTGGACTATCGATCCCCGTGATCGACAATTCTCATCTGGCAACTGAGAATATTAGTGTTAGAATGTATTCGTCCCTCATGGGTACTTTTGACTTCTTGGCACCAATTCACCACATGTACACCATGTCTAGTAGGCCTGCTTCTGCAAGGAGGTTCATTCCTTTTCGCACTTCCTATTTTAGTGATCCATGGACCCTACCTTCTCTGACTTCATCATGTGAAGGACAGTTGCATGTTGGCATGGTTATGCCACTATTGACAACAAAGATTGTGTATCAAGTTGTTCTTGACTCTTCCGCCGATCCTAATCCTATTACCTCGCAGAAGAACGAGGAGGATCAGTTCTTAGGCATGTATGGGCCACCTCATTATATTGTTCGCATGATTTCCTAGATGATACTTTGCCTTCAGACGAATCCATCCTCGAAGCCATGAATGGTTCTGAGAGACCTTGGGATGACATCCATCATCGATCCTATTTTCTCCCAAGTCTTGAAAGAATCGAGAAGGATGACTTTCGGTCTACCCTGAGTGAGATAGTCGGTCACATCATAGTTCCACTTGATAAGCATGACATTTGTGTCGAAGGAAATATGGTGAGTATTTCTCCTACTGTCTCGATCGATATCTCTCGTAACCCTGGCAAGATTGAGAAAGTAAATATAGGTGCGGATTGTTTGCCAGAAGAAATTTTGATCTACACCGATCTCTTGAAATAATTTAAAGATGTATTTGCTTGGTCATATGAAGAGATGTCAGGGATCGACCCTCGAATTGTCGAACATGAGATTAGAACTTACACGAATGTTAAACTAGTTTGACAACATCTTAGAGCTGTGAATCCTAGGAAGGCCCCTGCTATTAAGGCAGAGGTGGAGAAATTGCTTAACATCGACTTCATCTACCCGGTCCCCTTGACCGAATGGGTATCCAATCCTATTCCTATAAATAAAAGGCAAGGACCCATTCGTGTGTGTGTGGACTTTTGTGACCTGAACAAGGGTTGTCCTAAAGATAACTTCCCCACGCCCTTTCATTGATCAGATTCTCGATGAGTGTGAGAGAAGAGAAATACTTTCTTTTATGGATGGATTTTTGGGCTATAACCAAATCCAGATCAAACCTGAGGACCAACACAAGATGAAATTTATATGTCCTTGAGGTACTTTTGCATACCGAAAAATGCCTTTCGGCCTTAAAAACGTCAGATCAACCTTCCAACGTGCCATGACTTTCGCTTTTCACGATCTCAAGCACATAGTCAAAGCCTACCTGGATGATCTTGATGCTCACTCTCGCAAGAGAGTGGATCATGTTATACACCTTTGGTTAGTTTTTGAAAGATGTCGCTACTTTAGAATCTGATTAAACCCTCATAAATTCATCTTTTGCATTAAGTCTGGTCATCTCTTAGGGTTTTGTTGGGCCCCAACAACTCCCCCTATATTTTTACAAAATTTAAAGGGCCCCCATTCGAATCCTGATAATTATAATGAGCTACAGAATCAACATTTTCCAATAGTTTCATTAATTGGCTTGCTTTGAGACAAACTTAAGACATTCACTTTAGTATGAGACATTCATTACAAGAGTATATGTTAAAAGTTAGAAACGAGCATAAAAATCTCAATTTAAACAAAACGTTAATTTTTATCAAATGTTTACTTTCGTTTAAATTATGATTATGTGTTCACTCTTTTGCTCATT
>JASDQU010242613.1:143561-154020 GCA_032191745.1 Picea mariana | reverse complement strand
GACAATCTAAGAGAAAGTGTTTTTCATCTTCAGCCTTCTTAGTGTCACAAATGTGACACACTTTTTCATCCCATGGTTTTTTAGGAATCGACCAACGCCCAATTTCACTATGGAGCTCGTGAGAATTTATTATTTTCTTAGCAATGCTTATTTTTTCTTTACACTTGGCAAAACATATAGATAATTTTGATCTTCTAGATTATGGTTGATTACATCCTTATAATACCTTAATTTTCCTTTTCCCTCTAACTCTTTATCACACCACATTTTCTCCTTAAATTTTGATATGAAATTTTTTTAATAGTATCTTTATTCTGCAAAATGGTGTCTTCCATGACTCCCCAATAGTTTATCCAAGACCAGACATCTTAATGCCATCCTCTTTTGAGTCGATGGTGGTTATGACTCGATTTTGAAGCAATTTCAGGATGCCTCTTGTCTTCCATGTTGTTTAACTTGTTCTTATAAATTATGTATCTAGTCATAGCCATGCTCTCAATGGGGAAGAGGCTTGTTTCTAAGAGGAGGATGGGATAGGGAATATTTCTTTTAATTTTGATATTATAGGTTATTGAATTCTTTTTCATTTGCTCTATCTTTCTCCAGGATTCACGAGAAATATTACAGCCCTAGACTTCACATCCATAAAGAATAATAGGTTTAACAAGAGTCTCAAAAAGGAGTTTCTTCTTATTCCTACTCCAAAGATCAACTGATTTACAATTGTTTTCAAGCCCTTAATAAGCTTTCCATCCCCAATAATTATTTTCTCAATGCTATAATTCTAATTGAGCTTGTGGTGAATATCAATTCCAAGATATTTGTATGAAGTCACTTCCTCCAAGTTGTTGTTGTCATATACGAAGGTATCATAAGGGATCTTATTGGATTTAATAATCATGACCTTAGTCTTATCAATATTAACAGTCATACCCATATTGGAGCAAAAATCCTTGAGGATTCTTATTTGGTTTTCAAGATCATGGGGACTCCTTGCCATAAGAACAATATCATTGGCATAAAGAAGAATATTGATGACTATACCAGTGAGAGTAGGGCCGACACAACCTGTTTTTTCCAAGCAATCTTCTAACTTGTCAATGTATATGCCAAAAAGGGTAGAGGACAAGGAACAACCTTGTTTGACTCTGATATTATATTTAATCTCTTTTGACTATACCTCAGTGTGTTTAAACTTAGCAATAACGTTCTCATACATACTTATTGTAGCAGCCATCAACTTGAGAGACACTTTTATCTCCTCCAACCTATTCCAAAGGTTTTTCCTAGGAACCATGTCAAAAGCTTTTCTAAAGTCAACAAAAAAACAAAAAATATTGGTTTTAGTATTACATAACTCCTTTGCAATGATCCTAAAGGTAACAAGATGGTCCACAGTTGAATGATATCTTCTAAACGTAGCCTAGCATTTATCTCTTTTACCATGACTTTCTAGCCAAAGGCTGATCTTCTTTTCCAAAATATTTTTAGAAAGCTTGGCTAAAATCGGGCTAATCATAATGGTCATGTAATTAGAGGGAATGTTTCTATCCCCATTTTTAAAAATAGAAACAATGAGTCTTTACGTCCAGGGTTTAGGGAAGCCTTGCTTGACTGCTAAATTGAATAGCTTGTGTATGTGAGGGATAACAATTGGCCCTCCGATTTTAAAAATTTCATCTTGGTAGCCTTCAATGTCCTTTGCTTTCCCATTTGCAAGTTGCTTAACCTCTAACCTATGCCATCTAAAGAAAAAACTTACTCCTTTGTAGGGACAATAGGAATGGTGTTCATGGCATTAGGAAACTCATAAAGACTTTTAAAGTAGGAATTCCAGTCCTTTAAGGGAATCCTATTATTTTATTTAGTATTGAATTTTAGAATTTGCCTCCAGAACTTCTTAGGATCCAGCTTATATAGTCATGAAATCTTTTCTTTCCTTTTATTGATATAGTACATTTTTTCCCTTTTAATTAGGGTTTTGTACGTATTGAACTTATCGAGTTTTAAGGACTCATTAGAAGCATCCCTAATGGATTTCCTAGGAATTTTACATTCTTTATCATACCAAGGGTTGGTCATTCTATTATTTTTTTTATAGGACACCTCGAAAGAGAACTTCTTAATAGAGGTGGAAAGGGTAGTTGTAAAATTATGGTAGATTTCTTCAATGTTGTCCTTATAAGTTAGGAGATTTAATTTACTATTTAAATCCTTTAAGAAAATGTCAACTTTACTTTTGTCAAAGCGCAAATTACTTTGATTATCAAAATTATCTTCAATGACGCTCCTATGCATGGAAAAATTTAGAGTTAGGGTTAAAGGTTTATGATCAGAGTCAGGCTCATGGTCATTTAAAAGGTCAAAATTTTATATTTGGTTGGAAACGGGGATATCACATATCACATAATCTACAACACTACTACCTATCCCATGAATACATGTCATCTGGTTGGAGTTTGGCCACTTCATTACTCCATTGCAAATTATTCGGTCTTGAGAGATGCAAAGCTTGACCAACTCAGTACCAAACAAATTCTCAATTAGGTCTTCAGAGCTTCTTTTGTAGCTATTCGATAAAACAAGGTCCCCATCTATCCATAAAGGATTTTTTTTGTAGTCATTACTTAAAATAGTGTCTTGTTTAGTTGCAGTCCTAACATTAAATTCTCCTAGCAGGAGGATATTACCTTCATTTTTCAAAACATAAATATCTTGTTCTAAATTATTATAGGGACAATTGTTATCTAGATTGTTTTTCTTATAAAAAGTAGAATTAATATGTGCAAAATAGAAAATTGTTATATGAATCTTCTTAGCATTGGTTCATACCATTACATACCATTACCATTTCCTATGCATACCATTACATACCATTACATACCATTGTAATGGTATTTCCTATGCATGCTTTGAAATGGTATGCAAAGGAAATACCATTACCTATTCATAACATTCCATACCATTGCAATGGTATGCTCTAGTATGCAAACGTTATGGTATTTCCTTTGCATACATTTCATACCATTGCATGGTACTGCAATGAAATGCAATGGTATGCATAATAAATGGTACCCATGTTGCATAAAATTGCATACCATTTCAATACCATGCAATGGTATGCATAGGCAATGGTCTTCCCTTTGCAAACCATTGCATATCATTGCATGGTGTGCAAAGACAATACCAATGGTATGCATAGGAAATGGTATTGACGTTGCATGCCATTGCACACAATTGCAATACCATGCAATCGTATGCAATGGTATAGAAAGGAAATATCATTTCCTATGCATACGATTGGTATGCATACCATTTCATGGTATGCAAAGGAAATATCAATGGTATGCATAGGGAATGATATTTCCTTTGCATACCATTGAATACCATTGCATGGTATTGCAATGACATGCAATGGTATGTGTAGACAATGGTATTGGCATTGTATACCATTGCATGGTATTTAAATGGTATACAATGGTATGTAAAAGAAATACCATTGCAATGCTATGAAATGGTATGCAATGGTATGCATAGGTAATACCATTGCCTATGCATAGTAATTGTATGCATAGTCAATGGTATTATCTTTTCATACCATTGCATGGTATTTTGATGAAAAGCCCCACCATTCCTGGGGCTCGCATGACCTCCTAGTATAGGATCGTTCTCTCTACGGATCTCAATTAGCTCTCAGGTCCTGGTTGAACCCTCAATATTCTTGGACACTGACCTTTTTCCTTTTCCCTGCATGAAAAATTATGTTTGCAAGGGTATTATCACTTCAACGAAGAATTCCACGTGACCTCGAGTCAAAACCATGGCTAAGATATTTAACCAGCAAGAACTCTGGCACTTTGGAGCTCCAGGATCTGAGAGTTCTAACAACAGCTCACTACAATACTTCTAAATATCAAATTCATGAATAGCCAAACTGAAGAGGGGATCAATGGCTCGAGGTATGCACCATGATCTATGGTTCACAAATATTTTGTAACTTCGAGCTTCGAGATTCTTCCCTGTTTAAATATGAAATCCCTCTGAATGCACAAACTCTGAACTTGTGGATCAAATGACTAAAGCCCACCTCAGATCGACGACCTACATTTACTCCACGTTTCAGGGTTCAGAGATTTTCGTGCCTTGAACCACAATTCCTTCCAGAGTACCGAACTCCGAACACACAAAGGTTCTCAATCAACGGTCCATGCATCCACACTAACAGATGATCAATATGGACTCTTGCCTTTGGGCCATCGGGGATTTTCAACCCAAACAAAGTTACACTCTAGATATTTCAGACTGCCTAATTCGGAATAGTCGTGACCTATAGACACGTGTCCCTGATGCCAATGATCAGGATCTACTTTGGGTTTTGGGACTTCGGGGTTTTTTCATGCTCTTGAAACACCACATCAAATTCTCCTGAGCGGCGAAGTCCGAAGGACTTAGAATATTAATGTTCATGATCCTTTCTCAAATCTAATGGTTTTGAAATATCTAACTCCTCCTTGAGAAGATATCGTCCACTCAACCTTGAAATGAAAAGGATTCTTTCTCCAAGGAATTTTACTCGCTATTTCTCCCTGAGCTTTGTCACTCTAAGTGAATCAAACCTTATTGCATGTCTGCCATTTCTCTCCTAAGCTTGAGACTTAGAAAAATCTCACATGCACTCCTTGCACTCACTCTGCTTTGAACCTTTTCAATACTTCTCTAAGTGTTGGCCATATGCACACCTTGCATGGGTCTATCCTTCAAGATTTTATATTCAAACGACTATATGTGCACTCCTTCCACTCACTCTACAAAATTCACACTATCTCTCCTAAGCTATTGAATTTGAAAATGACTCTACCTTCACACTCCTTGCACAGGAATTGTGCACTCTTTGCACCAAGAATTCAAAAGAGAAACAATTGAAAATTACAAAACATCAAAGGTTCATTCATTCAACCATGAAATACACACACGGGCATATAAAAATAAAAAATAGATAACATAACCTTACCCAAATAACTTAGAGATAAGTAACTCAAATATTTGAAGCAAATATCCTCTATTATATTCCTTCATCAAAACATTTACAAGAGTTCCCACAACTCTTAGCAAAATAACAACATCTTTCAATAGCTTTCACCTTCTTTTTTTTTTCAGCAATAATCACAATAACTTCAATAACCTTTTTTGGGAATACATTAAATGTATTTATACATGAGGGGGATTCTTGAGCCTTCTCTCCATATTATATCAGTGATTTCATATCACAATTAATCATCCTACCACTAAGGCTTATTACAATAAATGAGATATTACAATCTAGATATGAGTTGATGCTATAAATCTGTACAATCCTATAGGAAATTAAATCAATTACAATATTTTGGAGCTCATACAATGGCTCTTGCATCAAAATCTTATGGGGCCTTTCATTACAATACTTT
The DNA here is from genome assembly GCA_032191745.1 of Picea mariana. Taxonomy (NCBI): domain Eukaryota; kingdom Viridiplantae; phylum Streptophyta; class Pinopsida; order Pinales; family Pinaceae; genus Picea; species Picea mariana. Next base: position 148,576 of record JASDQU010242613.1, on the reverse strand, counting down.
CAAAATATTAAAGTGACACGCTCTCCTTGGAATCCAAACCAATTTGAATGTGTACGATGGATGCTGAGTTTTCCTCCACTTGGCCTTATTGAATATTGATCGCGATGCTCCTGCACCATACTCCTTTGGAAAAAAGTATTCATGGACTCTTGTCCATGAGATCCTCCACTCTCTTTCCATGTTTCTGGATATTAGTTTTATTTATCCAACTCGCATCTTATGCTAGATGATCTTTCCACTTAACCAGATACTCATAATAAAAAAAATTCCTGGTCTTCTTAGCAATCCTCTGATCTAAAATCTTCTCTACCTGTGGCTTCTCTACTATGGGCATTTTCCGCTTCCAATGAATCTCCTCTCGATCATATTTCCCTTATGTATCATCCATCCTGTAAGGGTATAATTCTGATACATTGAATATTGGAAATATTCCAATGTCCTTTGATAGTTCAATCTCATAAGAATTTATAGTGAATTTTCTAAGGATCTTACAAGGTCCTATCTTCTTCATATTCAACTTATTATATTTCCCTTTCAGAAATATTTCCTTCCTCATGTGTGCTAAGACTTTATCTCCAATTTCAAGATTAATTTATTTTCTTTTCTAGTCTACTCTTCTCTTGTATCTCTAGCTGCCATATTATAGCTGTCCTTTAATTAGATCATGCAACTTTTGCATTTCTTTAGAAAAAACCTCTTCTCCTGCACTTTAGAATTCATCTTGTCCCAAATATCTCAATTCTAAAAATTCCTCTTGGATGCATCCCATATACGATATGGAATGGACTCTTACTAGTACTCCTATTTAGTGAGTCATTATATTCAAACCCTTCTTGGGGAAGAATTTGATCCCACTGACTATTATGTTCAGTTACCAAACTCCTTAACATAATCCATAAGCTTTGATTCATTACCTCAATATATCCGTATTTCTAGGGATGATATGTTGAAATGAAAGACAAAAATTTCCCCAACTTCTTCCACAAGGTCCTCCAAAAGTGTCCCAGAATTTTAGTATCTATGTCTGAGACTATAGTCCTAGGAAACCCATGAAATATCACAATCTCCTTGAAAAACAAATTTTCTATAACATGGTATGAAATGTTCCATCTTTGAAAATATGTCAACCACCACAAGGATTGAATCACTTCCCTTCTGGGTTCTTGGCAATCCTATAACAAAATTCATACTTATAACATCCCACGATTTGTCTGAAATAGGAAATGGTTGATACAATTCAGTGTTATGTTGCTTTCCTTTAGCATATTGGAAGATTTTGTTTCTATCCACAAAATCATTCACATAATACCTCATGCCTGGCCAACAGTATGAAGAACTCAATTGTCCATATGTTTTATCATGGCCAAAGTGTCCATCCAATCCTCTGTTATGTTTGTCCTTTAGAAAATTGCCCCTCATTCAGCATTTTGGGATACACATCCAACTTCCCTTGAATAGCAGTCTGTCTTGGATCAAATACTCCATCCATTTATTTTTTTCTCTTAGCAAAGGGTTCTCACATGCTTCATAAGATTCCTTGAAATTTGGGTCTTCTTGACACATATCCTTGAGGTTTTTGAATCCCAAAGTCTCCACTTGGAATTCTTGCAAGATCAAATATCTCTTTCTCAAAGCATCTGCAACTTTTTTAGCACTACCACTAATATGATTAATAGTAAAAGTAAAAATTAGCATGAATTCTACCCATTTTGGCATGCCTCTGGTTCAATTTCTGTTGTCTGGTTATAAACTGCAAAGACAGATTATCAGTATACAATAAAAACTCGTTCGAGATAAGATAATGCCTTCATTTTCTCAAATATTGAATTACAACATAAAATTCCTTGTCATATGTTGAATACTTCCTCTTAACATCATTCAAATTATCATTGAAATAAGCAACAAGCTTATTATCTTGACTTAAAACTGCACCAATGGCCACTCCACTTGCATCACATTTGATCTGAAAAGACTTCTTAAAATATGGTAGAACTAAAACAGGTTGTTCTGCTATCTTTTCTTTCAAAACTCTAAATTCATTCTCAGCTTCTTCTGTCCAATTAAAAGATCCATGTTCCTTCTTTATAATATTCAATATGGGTGCACAAATACTGCTAAAATTCCTGATGAATTTCCTATAAAAGCTCACCAACCCATGAAAACTCCTTACTTCAAACACGCTTCTTGGAGAAGGCCATTCTCTTATTTCCCTCACCTTCTCTCGATCCATCTTCAATTCATTTGAAGATATTAGCAACCCCAGATACACACGATTTGTTTTCATAAAAGAACATTTCTTCAAATTCACAAACAACTTCTCCTACTATAACCTCCTCAACACCATGCTCAAGTGTCTTAAATGATCCTTTTTCAGTCTTACTAAAAACTAGAATATCATCTAAATGAAAAATCACAAACTTACCAATAAAATATTTGATCACTTCATTCATTAATCTCATGAACGAACTTGGAGCATTTTTTAATCCAAATGACATTACAAGCCACCCATACAATCCTTCATTTGTTTTGAATGTTTTTTCCCATTCATCTCCCTCTCTCACCCTTATTTGATGATAACCACTCTTCTACTATATTTAAAAAAAATAACTAGCTCCACTCAAGCAATCCATCAAATCATCCATTTTGGGTAAAGGAAATCTATACCTGATGGTTATCTTGTTGAGGTCTTTAGAATATATGCACATTCTCTAACCTCCATCCTTCTTCAAACTCAACACAATTGGTACTACACGCAGGTTCAAACTCACCCTGATCAAACCCTTATCCAACAACTCTTGGATATTCTCCTTGAAATCTTCATTCTCTTGAGGGGTTAATCTGTATGATGCTTTGTTCAACAAACTTTCTCCTGGAATAAGGTCAATATGGTGACTGATACTCTTGATGGACTGTAAAGTGTGAGGTAACTCATCCACCATCCACCACAATATCAACAAACTCATCCAATAACTCCTGAACTTCTACAGGAAAATCATTGATAGAAGTTCTTGTGAGAATGCCTCTCGGATTACCCACAACAACAAACTATATTTTCTGGTCTTTCTTAACTTATTTTAAGAGTTCCTTCCCACTCATGAGAAGTATACTAGGACTAGCTTCCTCTTTGACTCTCTTATCTTCTATTGGAAACAACGTATGCTTAAACCCATTTTTCTCAAGGGTATAAGTATTCTTCCTCCCATCATGTATGACATTCCTATCATATTTCCAAGGTCTCCCAAACAAAAAATGAAAAACATCCATGGGTATAACATCACATAAAACTTCATCCCTATAACCACCTATTTTAAACTCAACTTTACATTGTCGACTTACCATGACTTGATGTCATTTTTGCAACCACGACACCTTGTATGGATTCAAATGTGCATTCATATCCAACTTTATCTTTTCCACCATCTCTGTGGATACCAATTTATCAATGCTCCCACTATCTATGATCACCTTGTATACCTTATCTTTGGTCTTGCAAGAATTTCTGAACAAATTGTTCCTTTGGACTGGTTCTCGTACATATTTCTATGTATTTACGAGAGATTTACTCATCATGAGTGATCTTCCTTCTTACATTTGTTCTGCCTTCATCTATGTCTCCACATTCTTCGGTTGTGCCTCAGAAATTTCATCTTCTCCAACTCCTACATTTTTCTTCTCAGGACATTCCCAAGACATGTGCCCTATTTTCCCAAAGGCATAACACTTCACTTCTCCTCCTCTTCCTCTTCCTCTAACTATGGGAAAATAATGTATTCCTCCATAGTGTCCTCCTCTATAACTTCCTCGTCTCTCTGTCTCATTTTAATATCTTCCAGCTTCTCCTCTGGGCTTCTGGAACTTTTCTCTAACGGTTCCTCTTCCTCTGTTAGGACTCTTTCCCATGTTCTGTTGACTCTACTTCCTTGCCAACATTTCTTTTTCCTTTAGGGATACATGATAATCATCTTCCATAGTTCTCATTGTCATCATAATAATTTGATCCCGGATCTCATACCTCAATCCATTAATGTACCTAGCAACCTTTTCTTCATCGTTCTCCCTGTGTCCTACTCTTATGTTAAAGTTATAAAATTATTCGGTATACTCTTTCACCGAAAAACCTTTATGTCTCATATTCTACAAATTCCTAAACATATTTAACTAATAATCCTTGGGTATGAACATATCCTTGATATTAGATACCATTCTATTCCAGCTCTTAATCTTGGAATTACCTTTCCTCCTTCTGTCAGCTTGCAACTCGTCCCACCATTAAGCTACATGTCCCTTTAATCTGGTCACTGCATGCTTTATCTTCTTCTCATCATCAATTTCCTCATAGTCAAAGTACTTTCCTAAATAACTTATCGAGTAAAGAAATAATTCTACATTTAAATTACCTTCATACATCGGGATTTCCATATTTTCTTTGGTTCCCAACTTGACAATAGCCCTCAAAAGTCACTCCTCTATTGCTTGCTCTCCTACAACTTCTTATGCTTCTACATATTCACTTTCAACTTCACTAACGTCACCAACTTCGGGTTCTCTTCTTTTTTCTGTCACCATGGCGTCTAACCTTGCACTAAGTTGTCTCATTTCCTCTTCCATGGCTGCATTGACTACAGGTCTCTCCCTGCATCTTCTCGACGACATGATTCTAAATTTTCTTTTTCTCACAGAGCTTATTTTCCCTCTCTTATACCACTTGATGAAATCCCCCACCACTCTTGGGTATAGATTACATGTATTTATACATGATGAGGCTTATCGAGCCTTCCCTCCAGACTATATTAGTTCTTTCATATCAAAATTATGCGTCCTATGACTAATGCCTATTACAATAAATGAGATATTACAATCTAGATATGAGTCGATTATCAAAATCTATACAATCCTATAGGTAGTTAAAGCAATTACAATATTTTGGAGATCATAAAATGGATCTTGCCTCAAAATATTATGGGGCGGGGGTGACCTTCTACTGAGCCTGATGAGAAGCGTATTCTAAGGCTAGG
>JASDQU010242613.1:94550-110841 GCA_032191745.1 Picea mariana | reverse complement strand
CTGTCTACCCCCCCTAGACATACACCTATACCATGACCTGGACCACGACCTAGACATATACCATGACCTAGACCATGACATAGAGATATAGCTAGATTTAGACAATGACCCAGAGTTTGACGTAGATCATGACCTAGAGCATGACATAGAGCTTGATATAGACTTAGATGTTTACCTAGAGCTTGACAATGCCCAAAATAATGAAACCTATCATGACTTGTTGTTGTTCCTCTATTACTCATTATATTTAACGTGCACATAGATATTTATTAATACACTCACATGAATAGGATTACTTTGTATATTTGTGAAATCAAATCTCATGCCTACTTGACCAGCCTCAAGTAAATTCATATCAACAAAGAAAACAAACTGCAAAAGAAAAAATGTAAATGAAATGAATGCAAATGATGTTCTCTTTGCAGTGCATTTTCTGATCTCCGCCCCTTCACATAAAATATAGAATATAACCCCAATCATAATCTGATCTGATCTGACACTCTAAATGGTGCACCGCATTCTCGCATCTTTCTGCCTCTAACGGTAATTTCAATTTGGGTGTACTGCAATCTCATGATGTCTAGGACTCCAAACGACTCATTGCAATCTCACTATCTCTCCACCTCCAAACAGTCCTTTCAATTTGGTTGCGCTGCACTCTCATAATCTGTAAGCCTCCAAACTATCATAATGTCCATTTTAGTAGGTTCCATTCCTCCAAATATCATTGTCACCAAGCCTAGATCTTGATGTAGACCATGACCTAGACCACCACATAGATCTAGATCTAGATTTAGACATTGACCTAGAGCTTGATGTGGACAATGACATAGACCCCCCTGACTCCATATAAGCCTAGGAATAACTTATACTCAATCCTTAACCCCAACTTAATTCAATCCCTTAGTGCACTATGCATATACCTCGTGTACAACCCTTGCACTCACATCACCGACATATTGGTGCTCTAACCATTTCTCTATCCTTGAAAACACTTTCAATCCTAACCCCTTAGGCCTTAGTTTTCCCCATACCCCAATACAATTTTATTCATAAAATGTTTGGTGGATATTAAATTCTATATTCATTACATTAAGAGAGTGCACGCACTCCTGTGACTTGATTTATTTGGTCATTTATGCTTAGCAGGAATGCATGTGCGTTCCTAGAATTCACACGTGATTTAGTGTGCACACATTTTAGGAATGTGTGGACATTCGTGCTTGGAATTTTTTGGTGCCAAGAACACCCCACCTCATCTATCTCATGGTCAAAGAAAAATTCAACAGCTTCAGAAAAAAGCATCTTGCACAGAGAAATTTTACCTTTTTTAGTGTTCTTGTTATATTCATAAATACTTTTGTGCTATTTCCAGGCCATTGCAAGGAAATTTGGAAGACAAAATTTTCAAGTCCAATTGGAATTGTTCTTTGTATGTAATTGCGTCTTCTTGGAATTGGAAGACAAATTTGTCCAAGTGCAACTGGAATTGTTGTTTGTATCGTCTTGTGTCTTCTTAGAATTGGAAGAAAAATTTGTCGAAGTGCAATCGGAATTGTTGTTTGTATCTTCGTGTTTCTTTTTGAACTTGGAAGACAAACTTGTCCAAGTGAATTTTTAATTGTTGTTTGTATATTCTTGTGTTTTCTTGGAATTTGAAGACAAATTTTTCCAAGTGAAATTGGAATTGGAATTATTAGATGTTTCTTCTTTTGTAATACAAAAAAAAAATTCTCCACTTGGTTGTGCCTTATTACATAATACAAAAAAAACAATTGTGGTGGGTGTTTGGAAGACAATTCTTATCTTTAAACATGGGGAACCACCAAATTTGAGAAATAAAGTCCTTGAGAAAAAAGAAACTGATCAAAAAGGTAGAAGAAGAAAGATAAAAATCAACGTTACGTATTTCAAAGCGTAGGCTTTCAAATGAAGGAAATCTAATTTCTAGCACAATATAAGCCTCTAATGTTTCTCCTCCATCACCAGAAGCAAAGCACAAGAGTTCATTAGAGATAAATCCAAACAATCTCCCATCAAGATAACATTTTGCGGATGAACAAATGATGGAGAATTTGCTTGGAGTTGATTATACAATGGATGGAATTAGAGAAGCAACTAGTGTACAAAATTGTGGTGAAGAAAGTCTTGTGGTGCAATCTCTTATTGGATAGTCAAATGTGCACTCTCCTCCCACAGTTTATCTGTCAATGATTGAAGGGGAAAGAACTAAAACATTTTTAACTCCACAACAGGGAGGTCAAGAGTCCCAGAATAGGGGTTCATCCTCCATACCTAGATTGAGAAATGTGTGGACAAGAACTGTTAAATGCATTCATATAGATGAAAGTTGTATAGCATCACTTGAAGCTAAGTTACCTAATCATACTATTCATTATCAATCTTATAAAATCATTCAAGAATATTTTGAACCAAAATCTGATGTTGCTAAATGTCAATTATTTTTATCTTTGTTAAAATCAAGAAGTTTGATTTCTATTAGTAGAATTTTAAGAATTAAAACAATCAAAAGTGTAGAAACAAGTCATCATATAGTACGAAACCTTGTAGATAATTTTCAAATAATTGACAAGAAGTATTTTTCTAAATACCACAATGCAACCCAATGTGTCTTGTCCTAGTCAATTGTTAGCAATATCACAAGAAAACATCATTTTCTACATCAAACCTCTCACCTATTGAAATGCAATGTCAAAACCCTTAGAAAGTATTCTCATAGACGAGATATCCTCGATGCAGGTTCCCCAATAGACTTGTGGACCTTCATTGGAAGGCTACCTCATTCTGACATGAAATACTAAAATTGGGAAGGGGATCTAGGGACTGTGAACCCCATATTAAACGCTATCTTGACATTACATAGACATAATTGTATGAGAGATTCTGAACAATAAATAGTGCACTTAAATTATCTGAAAGACCTTTCCATAAATCCAAGCCTTGGTATGTTCGAATAAACACAATTCATAACAAGTTTTGTTGTAGATATCACATTAAGTATGGTTATTATTATGAAACATATACATATATATTTCGTGTTTTGAACAACACCCTTTTGTAGGAATAACCAGTTATATTCCCACCATTGTCAACTAGATACTTTATTCACAACATCTTGTGTACAAGGCCAGAGGGTTTTACATTTTATCAAATTGCATGCTTATATGGGACATGCCCTAGGTGCGGTGGAATGACATTACTAGGAAAGTGCATTCATGTAAGCAATTAGTATGAATTTGAGAGGAAGGAGGTTGCCTTGCAAATCTTTAAATATGTGACATATGATATTGATGGAGGACAGGAAAGAAAAAAGATACAATTGGTTACTTCCCAAGTACGATTTTGTGACTTCATGAAGGAATTCATCGAAAAGAAGCAACATTATGTTCAGCATGTCCATGCGGTTTGATGGCACGACAATAATTTTAGAATATGCAGAGATACATTTCTTGTTGGTATTGTCTTATCAATGACTGATTTTGCTGAGAACTACACCCTTCAACAACAAAATGAGATTCAAAGCCAATATTATCACTCAGAGTAGAACAACATAATAGTACATATCACATACAGACATGGACTAGATATTAATGAACAAAAGAGAGTTATATTGAAAGAGTATCACTTCTATATAAGTGATGATCAGTGCCATGACTTATCCTATGTACAAAATTGTTTTCAGTTGTTCTACAATCACCTTAAGGACAAGAACATACAGATGGAAAAAAATTGGATTTGGTCAGATGGTTGCGTAGGTCAATTAAAACATTCTTGTGTATTTCAATGGTTCTGTATGTTGCACAAAAAACTAAAGGTGCCACAGACTTGGAACTATTTTGAGTCTGGGAATGGGAAAGTGGAGCATGATGGAGCAGGTGCATGCATAAAAAGATCATTACGCAGGAAAGAAATGAAGTTCACTACTACTTCCATCATTTGGGATGAAAAATCCATTGTTGAATGGTGTTCTTCAGTAATGGGAGAGGGAACAGGAACCTATGAAGACCAATCACACAAGAAAGAACATGTACATAGACATTTTTTGGAGGTGGACGATGTAGATCGATCACAGTGGTATGAATGAAAAACAATCCAGGGAACTCATGGATTCCATTCAGTTAGAACATCAGACAATGGAATAGTTGAAATATGGACAAGAAAACTCTCTTTCTTCTGTAGTCCATGTAGTAGTAATGAATGGGATGATTTTGAATCAACATATTGGGTTTATATATAGGATCTTGTATCACTCCCCATTGGTCAACGTATAACTATGGAATTATCCCAATTGGAGGAGGGACAATAAAGTATTTCAACATATTATGATCATGTCTAATATCTTGTACTACTAGGTTCATTGAATCCTTCTATTAAATTTTCAATAACTAGAATGAATGTGTTATGCTTTGGTCATTTAGTGGACTCACATTTTGGCACTCCATTTTTTGCAAGGCATGTGTATGCAGTGTTTTCCTCAAGAGATAATGAATGGGGCACTAATTATTGGTTGGAATTATTATTAGAGGGAAATAAGATCCTCATGTGATCAATAACAAACCCTGAAGGCATTGAATTTATGATAGGATTGATAGTTATTAAAGGAGAATACCTAACATAAGATGAAAGAACACGAAAAAAAGGTGGTTATGTATTTCAAGATTATAAAACAGGTCAACTTTTATACCACTTTACAAACTTGGTTATTGGAGAAAACCTCCAACTAGAAACAATGCCAAGCAATAACTCATTAAAGGTGCAATACTTATTTCCTTACTATGAGTAGAAGAAGTTAAAGAAAATTGTCAGTATTAGAAGTGATCTCGATTTTCTACTTGAATGACCATCTCAGTATCTAAAATGAATAATATTGGCTTCATTTTGACTATTGTTAAAATTTTTGTAATGTTGTGAAAATATTTTCCTTGCCTTGCCTTCACCTTCCATGCCATGCCTTGCCTTGACTAGCCATTCCATGTCATGCCTTTCCTTAACTTGCCTTACCTTTCCTTTCCTTTACTTTTCTTTCCATAACATGCCATGTCTTTCCTTTCCTTCACATACCATGCCTTGCCATGCCTTCACTTGTCTTTGCTTCACTTTCCTTTCCTTACTTTCACTTGTGTTGCCTTTCCTTGACTTTCGTTCACTTTCCTTTACTTGAATATCATTGCATAATATTGCAATGGTATGCAATGCTATGAAACTAAAATACCATTTCCTATGCATACCATTGCATTTCATTGCAATACCATGCAATGGTATGAAAAGGTATGCAAAGGCAATACCAATGCCTATGCATACCATTGGTACGCATAGGCATTGGTATTGCCTTTGCATACCATTGCATGGTATTGCAATGGCATGCAATGATATGCAAATGAATAATCATTTCCTATGCATACCATTGGTATGAATAGGAAATGGTATTATTGGTATGCATAGGCATTTGTATTTCCTTTCCATACCATTGCATACCATTGCATGGTATTGAAATGGCATGCAATGGTATGCACAGGAAATGGTATTCTTGTTGCATAACATTGCACTGGTATGGAATGGTATGTAAAGGTAGAGCCATTGATTATGCATAGCATTGGTATTCCATGGTATGCACAAGAAATACCAATTCCTATGCATATCATTGGTAAGCATATGAAATGGTATTGCATTTTCATACCATTGCAATGGTATTGCAATGGCATGAAATGGTATGCATAGAAAATGGTATTGCCTATGCATACCATTGCATACCATTTCATGGTATTGAAATGGTATGCAATGGTAACCAAAGGATATACCATTGCGTATGCATACCATTGCATGCCAATGAAATACCATGAAATGGTACACAATGGTATACAAAGGCAATAACATTTCCTATGCATAGACAATGGTATTTCCATTTCATACCATTACATACCATTGCAATTATATGCATAGGCAATGGTATCTCCTTTGCATACCATTGCCTATGTAGACCATTTCATGGTATTGCAATGGCATGCATAGGAAATGGTATTTTTGTTGCATACCATTGCATTGTATTGCAATGCTATGCAATGACAATACCCTTGCCTATGCATACCATTGCATTCCATTGAAATACCATGCAATGGTATGAAATGGTATGCAATTGAAATACCATTTCCTATTCATACCAATGGTATTCATAGGCATTCATATTTCCTTTTCATACCATTGCATACCAATTCATAGAAAATGGTATTGCCTTTGCATACCATTGCATGGTATGCAAAGGTAATACCAATGGTATGCATAGGCAATGGTATTTCCTTTTCATACCATTTCATGTTATTGCAATGGTATGAAATGGTATGCATAGGAAATGCAATTTCCTTTGCATACCATTCCAATACCATTTCTTATGCATACCATTGCATACCATTTCATATGCATACCATTGCATACCATTGAAATACGATGCAATGGTAAGCAATGGTATGAAAAGTAAATACCATTGCATACCATTTCCATTGCATGGTATTAAATGGTATGCAATGGTATTTCCTTTGCATACCATTTCCAGTGCATGGTATTAAATGGTATGCAATGGTATTTCCTTTGCATACCATTGCACGGTATTCCAATGGTATGGATAGAAAATGGTATTGTCGTTGCATGCCATTGCATGGTATGGTATGCAATGGTATTTCCTTTGCATACCATTGCAATACCATGCAATGGTATGCATTGGAAATGGTATTTCCTATGCATACCGTTGCATATAAGTTGAATGTTATGAAAGGCTATGCATAGGAAATGGTATTTTTGTTGCATACCATTTCTTGGTATGCAAAGGAAATACCAATGGTATGCATAGGAAATGGTATTTTCATCGCATACCATTACATACCATTGAAATACCATGCAATGGTGTGCAAATGGAATACCATTTGCTATGAATACCATTGGTATTGCCTTTGCATACCATTGCACAAGATTGCATGGTATGCACAGGAAATACCAATGTTATGGATAGGCAATGGTATTTCCTTTGCATACCATTGCATGGTATTGAAACGACATGCAATGGTATTCATAGGAAATGGTATTGTCATTGCATACCATTTCATGGTATTTAAATGGTATGCAATGCCAAGAAAAGGAAATACCATTGCCTATGCATACCATTGCATACCATTGCAATTGTATGCAATGGTATGCAAAGGAAATAACATTGCCTATTCATGTCATTGGCATGCCTAGGAAATAGTATTGCCTATGCATACCATTGCAATGGTATGCAATGGTATGCATAGGAAATGGTATTTTCTTTGAATACCATTGCATACCATTGCAATAACATGCAATGGTATCCAACGGTAATACGATTTCCTATGCATACCATTGCATGGCATTGCTATGCCATGCAATGGTATGCAAAGGAAATACCATTTCCTATGAATACCATTGCATACCATAGAAATGGTATGCAATGGTATGAATAGCCATTGGTATTTCCTTTGCATACCATTGCATACCATTGCAATATCATGCAATGGTATGCATTGGCAATGGTATTTCGTATGCATACAATTTCAATACCATGCAATGACATGCAATGGTATGCATAGGCAATAGTATTGTCTTTTCATATCATTGCAATACCATCCAATGGTATGCAAAGGAAATACCATTGCGTATGTATACCATTGGTATGCATATGCAATGGTATTTCCCTTGCATACCATTGCATGGGATTGCATTGGTTTGCAATGGTATGCATATGAAATGGTAATGACTTTGCATACCATTGCAATACCATTGCCTATGCATACCATTGCATGCCATTGCAATACCATTTCAATACAATGAAATAGTATGCAAAGGACATTCCATTGCCTATGCATACCATTCCATACCATTGCAATGGTATGCAATGGTATGCCTAGGAAATGGTATTTCCTTTGCATACCACTTCAATACCATGGAATGGTATGCAATGCCAATACCATTTCCTATGCATACCATTGCAATACCATGCAATGGTATTTACTTTGCATACCATTTCATATCATTGCAATGGTATTGCAATGACATGCAATGGTAAGCATTGGAAATGGTATTTCCTATGCATACTATTGCAATGATATGCAATGGTATGCACAGACAATGGTATTTCCTTTGCATACCATTGAAATACCATTCAATGCTATGCATAGGAAATACCATTTCCTATGCATACCATTTCATACCATACAATGGTATGCAATGGTATGCAAATGAAATACCATTGCCTATGCATACCATTTCAATACCATGCAATGGCATGCAATAGTATGCATAGGAAATTGTATTGCCTTTGCATACCATTGCAATACCATGCAATGGTATGAAAATTCAATATTGTTTCCTATGCATAACATTCTATACCATTGCAATGGTATGCATACGAAATGACATTGTCTTTGCATACCATTGCAATGGTATGCATATGCAATGACATTGTCTTTGCATACCATTGAAATACCATGCGATCGTATGCAATGGTATGCAACGTCAATACCATTTCTTATTCATACCATTACATTCCATTGCAATACCATGCAATGGTATGTAAAGGAAATATGGTTGCAATGGTATTTCTATGGCATCCAATGGTATGCATTGGAAATGTATTGCCTATGCATACCATTGCATACCATTGCAATGATATGCAATGGTATTTCCTTTGCATACCATTGCATAACATTGTAATACCATGCAATGGTATGCAACGACAATACCATTTCCTATGCATACCATTGCAATACCATGCAATGGTATGCAAAAGCAATACCATTTCCTATGTATATGATTGCAATACCATGCAATGGTATGCATAGGAAATGGTATTTTGATTGCATACCATTGCATGATGATGTAGGAGCATTGCCATCAACATTCATTGAGGCCAAGTGGAGGACAACTTAGCATTCAATGCATGCATTCAAATTGGTTTGGATTCCCAGAAGAGCGTGTCACTTTAATATTTTGAAAGTATTGTAATAAAAGGTTGTAACGTCCCCGACCATCAACCCCTGCTAGGTAACTCTACCAAAGCAACCTTAACTTTTCCTTTAATTCTCTGATACCATTTCTATGAAATTCTTGTCCATAAACAACAGGCCAGGCCATGCCACCGAGTAACTTTGCATAAATAATCACATATAAAACTTAACCAGAAGATAGAGATAACATCTTGTATTCACACTTATAAATATATATCTATCTAATGCAATTAAACAAACGTCAATGCTCTACTCATACACATGTTCATGCAGAAGCAAGATTAAGACATACATGCAACATATATATATACATTCATTACTCATTAATTATAATGCAAATACAAATACACATCATACAACAAACACAAAATTGATACTTATATTTTAATAGATGACTACTAACTGCATGCAGACCTTCCACAAACCTCCCAGCCTTAGACCACCCCTGAGCTGGGACTAAACTCCACCAGGAAAGGGAATTCTAGGCTTGGAAAGGACAACAACGAATTTTCACAGAACAACATGAAGGATATTTTATCTGAGGAGCCACTTATGCCCACAACCCACAAACCCTCATTCCCCATTCCCCTGCTCCACCCCAAGAGTGTAGACCTTCACTAATACAAGTCCATATGCACCTACACCTCCCTTACCTTGGGCTTAAACAATAGACTGGACTAGAAGTTTCAGATTATTGTAGCTTCTATGAGACCATCTTCTAGGAGAAATCACTTCCCAACAAACTCTCTCACCTAGGAAAGTTTCTCATAGGCCTGACAACTTCCTTCTTCAATTCAACTCCTAAGAAATACAACAAAAAAATTCATCTAACACACGGGTGAAGACAACAATAGAAAATGGGTATGGACGCTGAAAGTGGAAACATCCAAACACTAATACGCAACATGGCTCAGGTGAATACAAATGTGTCTGGTTTCATAGGGAAAACACATAGGGCGACTTCTAGTGGGGAGTGTGGCTCTCTTCCTAGGTGCCTAACCTCGTGAGAGTGCATATGAAATGGTGAAGGATCGTGAGAATTGTGAGATTTTTGATAATGGTGAGGGAACCCCCAATGAGCTGACCTTCACACTTAAAACTGCATGCGCCCAGGTTGACACATGCCTCCCTGAAGCTGCATGAGCTCCACTTAACACTCGTCCCCCTTTTTCTGAGGAACTTAGGACAACATGGTTATATCAAACCTTAGCTTCTGGCAAATAATAATATAATATTATTCCTTTAGAGGTAAGCCCTATAGCTTATCCTCTATTCCTAGACACTTATCCCCTTCCCTACCCAGTGGAGCTTAGTCCCCCATAACTCTTTCTTCGTGGAATTTCTACACACAATAGTGTAATTTTATTAATGATATGTGTGTATTTACATAAAAAAAAATCAGTCTCATTGGCCTTAGCATCTAGCTAACCAGCCTATAAGCATATTTATAATTCAGCAGGGGATCGAAATTGGGGTGTTACAATCCCCTCACCTTATTCTTGCACTGTCCTCAGTGTAACTCTTTACACAACAACAAAAAGATTTCCAAAATCTTCAAAAATATGTGGGTACTCTACCCGCATAGCATCTTCATGCTCCCACGTTATGTCCTCGAGACCATACCAGGTCCATTGAACCTTTACAATCTTTATGACTCGACACTGGAATTTCTTTCTCTTCCATTCCAGTATGCACATAGGTTGCACTTGCAAAGAGCCTTCTTGTTCCACCTGGATCACATTCCAATCAATCACATGATTAACATCAAGTATATACCTCTTGTGAAATGATACATTTAATACATTATGAACAATCATTGATGCAGGAAATGCAATCATATATGTTAATGGTCCAATCCTTTCTAGGATTTCAAACGGTCCAAAAAATATGGCTGCCAACTTGGAACAACTTCCTAGCTTCAGAGAACTTATGTTGGCTTTCACCTTCAGGAAAACATGGTCACCCACTTTAAACTCTCTATGTTTTTTCCTTTGTCTGCTATGCTTTTCTGTCTATCTTTGGAAGCCTTCAAATTCTGGTTAATCTTCAACATATTCTCTTCCATTTCCTTGAGCAAATCTGGCCCAACCACTTCTCTATCAGATGGATTGTCCCAACTTATTGGGGTGTTTCACTTTCTTCCATAAAGTGCTTCAAACAGGCTCATCTTTAGTGATGCTTGATACCCATTGTTGTAGGAAAATTATACCAAGTGTAGATAATCTTCCCATTTAGATGGTTTGTCCATCACATACATCCTTAACATGTCTTCTATCACTTGGTTTAATTTTTTTTTTTGTCCATCTCACTTAGGGTGATAGGTTGTGATGAAGTTTAGGTTCATTCCGAACCCCTTGAATAATCCTCTCCAAAAATTTGAGGTAAAATTTGGGTCTCTGTCAGACACAATGGTATTGGGAATACCATGCATTCATGTTACCTCCCTTATATATATATATATATATATATCAGCAATGTTAGTTTCCTTGTGAGTGGTCTTCAATGGAATAAAATGGGAAGATTTAGTAAGCTTGTCAACTACTACCATGATTGCATCATGTTGCTTGCTTGTTCTAGGAAATCCTGTGACGAAATCCATTGTCACCAATTCCCACTTCCACTCAGGGATGGTTAACGGATGTAGAAAACTAGCTAGGTGTCTATTATCAACCTTTACCTTTTGACATTCCAATCATTTGGAAATAAATTCAACAACTTCCTTCTTCATGCCTGGCCAATAATATTGGCTTTTGACAGCTGAAATTGTTTTTTGATATGCTGGGTGTCTTGCATAAGGTACATTGTGCATTTATTTTAAAATCACACTCTTCATTTCAAAAGAGTTGGGTACATAAAATTTGGTTTTGTACAAGATAATTCCATCAATTCCCAATTCGATATCTTCATCCTTCTGCTGCATTTTACCTTGCTGCAATTTTGTTACCAATTCTATGTACTGTGAATCAACTTTTGCATCCTCAGAGATTCTTCCTTGAAGATCCATATGATACATGTTGATGGATGTAGCATGTAGTTCATGCACTCTCCTGCTGATTGCATCAACCACTTTGTTCTCCTTTCCTTTGATGTGCTTGATATCAAAGTCATATTCACAGAGGAATTCCAAGCATCTTCTCTCCCTAGCATTCAATGTAGGTTGATCAAACAAATACTTCAGACCATGATGGTATGTCCTGAGCTCAAACCTATTTCCCATGAGGTAATGTCTCCATTTCTTTAGAGCATGTACAATGGCTGCCAACTACAAATCATGATTGACGTAGAGCCTTTCATTCCCTTTCAACTTTATGGACTCAAAACATATCACAAACCCATTATAGCTGACGAATCCTCCTAGTCCTTCTTTACATGCGCATGTGAAAACCATGAAATCTTCCTTAGAATATGAAATCTTCAGAATTGGAGCACTGGTTAACAACTGCTTCAATTGCTGGAAGCTTCTTTCACATTCTTCTTTCCATTGAAATTTATATCCTTACTTTGCAAGAAAGTGATGGGGTGAGATATTCTCGAAAACAATGCTATGAACCTTCTATAGTAGCCAGCTAGACCCATGAAGGACTTGACTTCTATTACATTTTTAGGTGTTGTCCACCCTTTAATGAACTCAATATTTTCAGGGTCCACAACTATCCCTTCTTCCGATATGATATGCCCCAAATAGTGAATTTTGTTTTGATAGAATGAGCACTTTCTCAATTTGGCATACAGTTGATGCTCTCTTAGCACATGCAAAATCGTCTCAAATGATTCTCATGATCTTCTTCTGACTTGGAATATACAAGGATGTCATCCATAAAGACAATGACAAACTTGTCCAAATATTCCCTAAAAACACCATTCATTAAGCACGTGAAAACAACTAGTGCATTTGAAAACCCAAATGGCACCACTGTGAACTCATAATGACCATAACTTGTTATGAAGGTGGTATTGATTTTGTCTTCATCTTTAATCCTTACCTGATGGTATCCTGACCTGAGATCTATTTTCGAAAATATCTTTGCATCCTTTAATTGATCAAAGAGATCATCAATCCTTGGTAAAGGATACTTTTTCTTTATATTCACCTTGTTCAACTGTCTGATTTCAATGCACAATCTCATTGTTCCATATTTCTTCTTTATGAACAAGACTGGGGAAACCCAAGGTGATACACTTGGGCGGATATAACCCTTATTCAAAATTTCTTCAAGATTCATTTGTAGTTCCTTCAACTCTGGTGTACTCATTCTATAGGGAGTCTTTGACACTATGGCTGTTCTAGGAGTCAAATTTATAGAGAAATCAATATCTCTCTTTGGAGGTAGTCCTGGTACCTCCTTGAACACATATTCAAAATCTTCCAGGACTGCATAGTCCTCCAGAATTGGCACCTTATCCTTAGATGCTTCTTCTGTTAGAAAAACAGGACTGCAGAGCAATAAAATAAAACAAATACGGAAATAAAACATAGAATATACAAAATACAATAGAGAAATAGATATATGTGGTTCACCCAATGTGGGCTACATCCACCAGAGAGATTTCCAGGTCCTTCCTTTATTATTATCCAGCAAATGAATGGATACAACCTACAAAAAACCCATTGTAACTTCCTCTTCTTTCTCGCACGGTCTCCTATCTCAGAGTACAATATTCTCCATAATGCATAGCCACAACACATTTCCCTCATAAAGAGGGTTTCCTTATAGGGAAAAAAACCCTAACATAATCTCTATCGTTAGATCTACGACCTTATAATGAACGGTCCAGATTTACAATGAAATTACAATATACTTTTACAAGGAAATTTTTCCTGTAGGGGCTTCACCCCCGAACCCCCGCTTTCCCCTAGACCCCCCAGTCGGGGGGATAGCCCCCTCGAACCCTGCAGAGGGGGTAATCCCCCTCTACACTCTCTCGCATGGAAGAGTGTACATACTTCTGGGGTGTAAATACTTCATGGGGTATAAACACTATTGAAAACAAAACACCTCTGAATCAGGAAGATAATCAGGCTCCACAACCAACATCCTCCATATGAGCTGCAAATAATTGACAATCTTTCCTGTAGTATTTCTTCAGCCGCAATGCTGAAATTTATCTAATAGCAACTGCCTTGGGAATTCCTTGGACTTCTCTATGATTTCCTTCCTCATCCAACCAAGTGAATGCCTTGTTATAGAAGTATAAAATGGCATGGTGTTGGTCCAACTAGTCCATACCAATTAGGAAATCATATGAGCCTAAAGGAAAGATATTCAGATCTACCTTGGTACTTAGTCCATTCATGCCCACTGGAAATGATTTAAGCAACTCAACAACTTTCATCTTGGCTCCTGTAGCCATTTGTACCATCCAAGATTTCTAATTCTTGCTTCTCGACAAGCATAATCTTTCCACAACTTTAGGATCTATGTAAATATGACTATCTCCTAAGTCTATTAAAATAGTAAAGGAATGGTTATTTATCATACCTTAAACTTCAATCATGTCTTATTGGAACTCAACTTTCTTGTTTTCTAGGGATGCATAGATCCTTGGTACTCTTATGCCCATGTCCTCCACTGTTTCTGATTGCTGAACATTGTGAACAACTCTCACCTTGTCCTTTCTATGAGGAAAATCTCTATACCTATGATCTCCTTTGCATCCCCAACATTCCATAGGTTTCTTTCTTGGCCTTTTCCCACCTACTTCAGCCATCCTTGGCTCTCTCAAAACTGGCTATCCTTGAGGACTATTCCTGAAAAATGGTGGTTTGTTTCCCTTCTACCTCTGCTCCCTCTTGAACTTCTTCTTGTCTTCCCAATTTTTTTGAAAAGTAGGATTTTCTTTTTGCTGATCATATAATAATTTTTCTCTCCTTATAATTTCTTCCATAGTTTTCGAGTCATCATACTGGATCTTTTCACTGATGGAATATGGAAGCCCACTCAGATAACTTTTAATCTTTATTGTCTCATCCTTGATGAAGGGGACATGTTTCAACAACTACAAGAATATTCTTTCATACTCATCAATGGACATACTTCCCATCTTGAGTTCGAAGAACTCTTTCATTTTCTTGTCATAATACCTCTTAGTTAAGTACTTATTTTCAAAATGTCTCTTGAATTCCCTCCATGTAACATTCTTTTCTCTGACGTGTTGTACTTGCACAAGATGATCCCACCATATGGATGCCTTTCCTTTAAGTTTGTAAATGACAATTATTCCTTCTGCACAAGAAGAATACTTCTGCATTTGGAAATATTTCCTCATGCCCAACAACCATGTCTCAGCATCTGCATATTTCTTGTGTTCTCCATCAAAAGTAGGAGGCTTGATGTTATTCATTTCACCCTTCAGTTCATCCAGTTTCGATTTCCTATGCTTTCTGGTAGAAGATTTACTTGAACTGTTGTGTTCTCTCTTATCAAAATTTTTCAGGGAGTGACGGTGATGCCTATTAATGCTCCTTGATATTCCTTTTTTATCACGGGTCCTATGACTCCTTGTTTTTCTTGAGACACTCTCCTTATCCAACTTCTTTTTGATTCTTTCCAGGATCCGCATCAACTTTATGTTGAATTCTCCTTGTTGCTTCATGGATTTTATGATATTTTTGTGATCTTCTCGATGAGTGTGGACATCTTTCTGTAACTTTTCAATGATTTTCATCATTTTCCCTTATTTATCTATCTCTTCTCCATTCCCATTAGAGTTTGTTTCTTGAACTCCCAAATGGAAATCCCTTCCTCTTGCTTCATTCTCTGAACTATAAGCATCCTATGTCTCCTCCATTCCTTTGCACTATGCAGAAATTCAGTTCGGTTCCATCAATTGTTAACTCTGCAAAATGTCCAGTCAATGAAAATTTTGTCTGTCTATCAGTATTTAATAGTTTTACATAGGACTTAGACAATCTGATTCAACAGAAACAATATCAAACTCCATTTTTTGTGGGTCTGCGTCGATCAAGAATCCCCATGATTCTATTTCTAAGCCTCGTTTTGTTTTGCAAAAATTCACCAGTTGGCACTAGACCCTTCTTGGTCACCTGTTGGTGCCATACCAGTTCTCCTTTCCCTATCAGTCATTCTGTTTCATTTCTTTTTTCAAGAAATATAGAGGTGTATGTGACTTGATGTGGGGTTGCACATGTACATACATGCCCTGCTTCATAGACAACCCGTGTACATACGTAGGTTGCTTAAGAATCAGTAGGGTACCTATGTCAAGATTTTTTTTTTTCAAGAAGGGGTAGACAACCT
>JASDQU010242613.1:73676-94500 GCA_032191745.1 Picea mariana | reverse complement strand
GGGATTCCAACCATTGGGTCCCATAGATGTTGCACTTCCCCTTGCGGTCACCTCGGTTGACACATCTCCTGCTCCAACTGAAGCCGACAAAGCCACCCAGTTCATTGAGCGGATCCAACACATCCGCCAACAGGTTCATGATATCCTACAGAAGTCCAATGACAAGTACAAGTAGCACCATGATAAACATCGGGTGCCACATAAGTTTCAAGTGGTCGACAAATTTTGGTTGCACTTGAAAAAAGAATGCCTTACATGACCCCATCAGAAGCTTCACCCATTCTGTTATGGGACGTACACCATCACCAAGGTTGTGGGGAATAATGCTTTTGAGCTCAACATTCCTCCTTTCCTTGGCTTGCACCTAGTGTTCAACGTGGACCTCCTTCGGCCTTATTTCCCACCATTATTGGACACCTCAGATGTAGCAAAACAACTGACACCAATAGAGCTCAACCCCGATTGCATACAACAAGCATCCAATGATCAGATTGTGGACACACAGATCAAGGGCACTCGACAACAAAGGATCCATCTTTATCGAGTCGTTAAAGTAGGGCAGATCCTGCACCAAGGCAAGTGTTATAATCCTAATTTTCACCAGACATGCATACCTAGCAACAGGCCATCTTACTTACTATTTTTTCCACGCCAATATTGAATAAATCTTCTTAAAAACCAAATTTTTGAAGATGTACGCGCCCTGCACCACTACTACCCACATATGTACACTAGCTGCATCACTACTGCCCACGTAAGTATGCTAGTTGAACCATTACAACCTGCGTATACCCACAAAAGTTGCAAAAAATAAAAATTTGCAAGGGAATACAGGCTTTTGGGTATTTTCCTAACCAATTGACCGAGCATAGCCCGTCACCCAACCGAATAACTATATTTTTGGCATATAAAAGAAGTTGTTGGGGTCCTATATCAAGAGGAATCATGAAATCAATGAAACTTTGCCCATTTCCTAATCCCCCCTTGCCCCAAGAATTTGCAACCACATTGTTAGTTTTGAGCTAGAATTCCCCATTCTTGCCCTTTTTCCTCATCCATAAGCCTATGCCCATTCTCTAGAGAGAAGCGTGAGAGAAGAAGGATACGTGGAAGCAGTTGGAGCTTGGTGAAGAGGATACCAGGACCGGGTTTGAGGAGTAGTCGCCGATCTCAATTTGTAAGTGACTTTATGAGATTAATATAAAGAAGTACTTTTGCCGTCCCACCATATGATGTGTTTAATCTGTATGATTGATTTACATTTTGTTATGACATCTAACCCATTAGTTCATATATAAAATGCATGTTCACGGTTTCTTGTTTGTCTTTTGGTGAATGCAGGTCAGCCTTGGGAGGAGATTTGCAGTCGAGAAGCGACCGAACGCATTGGGATCGACACCGGACGCAGAGTTTAAGGTAGGACTATCAGATCCCTATGCTTTGTACTTTATATATGAATGTGGGGTGTTGTCAGGATAGTTGTTAAAAGTAGGAGACTTTAGATGGTTAGCTCTGCCTGCACTTTAGAATCCTAGTGTAGTCCGTAGGGGGGTTTTCCCACTATAGCAGAATTGGTGACCATACTGGGGAAGCCTCTAGGGTTTTTAGGGGATATTTTTGGGTGTCTTAATTGGTTTAATTACCTCTTTGATTTCTCTGTAATTTACCGAGTCTTTAAGGGATTCTGGTTTGCCATACTAGTACTCCCTGCCTTGTCAGCTTTGACTGTTGGTTTTCTTTTTTGAGAAGTTACAAAGGTGTACGTGGCCTGCAGTGGGTTTGCCCGTGTACATACGCGCCCTACCTTTGGATAGACCGCGTACATACGCAGGATTCTTTAGTGTCAGTAGTGTGCCTGTGTCAAGAAACTATTTCCTTAAAAAAGAGGCAATCATCCTCTTTCCTAATTGAAGTTTGACTTCTCAGGGGTTTATTGATTTAGTATTGGTCTCTATAGTTACATTCTTTAGCCTCGGTTTGACGTAAGTTTGATTGTCTTTTAAAAAAAATATTTCTTTTGTTTCCTAGCCTTTTTAACTTATTTTTAGCTTGAAATTTTAAGAAAAATGAGTTGCATTTTGAAAAACATTTCGGGCCATGAATCGTGTATTCATCAGTTTCTTTTAGAATCTTTTGTTACTTTTTCTTTGATTGGAAGAAAATATAAAAAAAAACTTAGCTTGTTAGGTCTCTTTCTTTTTTGGTATTTGCTTTGCATTGTTATTTGAAAAAGAAAAAGAAATTAGCATAGTGCTGTGTTTTCTTCTCATCTTAAAAGCATTTCAAAAGAAAATAAGAAAGATAATCCTTTTTTTCTAGTGTTCTTATAAGTTTCATTTTTCACAAGAGTCTTAACAATATCAGTTGCACTACTGCACCCCTTTTGAGTAAATAAAGCTTTAAAAAGAATGATTAATCTAAAATTAACTAGACTTTTTCTGTTTGTAGGGTCAACCAACTAGTTTAGGGTTAGGGCCTTGAATTAGGTTGGAGAGGAAACTCTTCAAGGCTTTTAAATCAAACATTGGAGTCTGAGTTAGGGAGTGTTAAAGTCAAGTAAACGTGAAAGTTATCCGGGACCCCCCTCTAACATAGGGGTTAAACACGAGGTCGCGTGCAGAAAGGTAGCGGAGATAACCCCTCCAAAGCCGAACCAATCATAGCGGAGGAATGCATATAGAGGAATTGTCTTGGGATTCTGTTGAATTCATTTTCCACAGAGCTTCGTGGGTCTCGAATCTGTTCGAGGTCCTCAGTCGTCTTCCAGAACACTTGCTTTCGATACCCTTGATAGGTTTCGGTCTTGATACCCTGCTCATTGCGGTCCACCCGACTATCGTCTGTACCCGCCTGGTGATTGTTCACGAGCTAGCAACCTAGTTGCCTTTATTTTAGGGAATTAAACAGGTGACTGCGGGGGTATACCATAGTACCTAGGGCAGACGTCGGGTCACACTTTGCAGAGTATATCTGGAGGGTGCTTCCGTGTTTGAGTTGCACTTGCACCAGTAAGTTTCTTTAGTGTTGGTTGGTGTAACTGTTCTTCCTACTAGTTAGTCGTTTGCTTGATTTTCCTTTAGGAATTTTTAGTGTGTGCTCTGTGCTTCCTAGTTTTCCATAGTGAGTTAGTTAGTCATTTCTTTGGGTCTCTGACCTAGGGTGGTAGACCGCCCACTCAGCTGGTCATGAGGACTTTTCGGTCTTCCGCTTAGAAACATGGAGCCACCTTTTTATAGGCGTTGTTTTGATAACATTGATTCATTGGATTCAGTGTGTAAGAATTTTACGGACTTGAACGATCCCACAAGGGGAAAACCTGTGCATAAGATCTTCATGGCTAAATTTCCCGATGATACCAACCAAGGAACCCCTTTGCAAGGGGATTCTTGTGCTTTTCCTTTCTTCGGAAACATTGGTGTCCCTTTGATGGCCACTTTGTACATTCTTGGGTTTTAATGTGGGACTACTAGTGAAACAATTTTCAAGAGGAAGTATGAAAGAAGTGAAACTCTGCCCATTTCCTAATCCCCCCTTTCCCCAAGAATTTGCAACGACATTATGAGTTTTGAGCCAGAATTCCCCATTCTTGCCCTTTTTCCTCATCCATAAACCTATGCCCATTCTCTAGAGAGAAGTGTGAGAGAAGAAGGATATGTGGAAGGAGTTGGAGCTTGGTGAAGAGGAGCCCAAGACCGGGTTCGAGGAGCAGTTTCCGATCTCATTTTGTAAGTGATTTTATGAGATTAATATAAAGAAGTACTTTTGTCGTCCTGCCATATGATGTGTTTAATCAGTATAATTGATTTACATTTTGTTATGACATATAACCCATTAGTTCATATATAGAACGCATGTTCGTAGTTTCTTGTTTTTCTTTTGGTGAATGCAGGTCAACCTTGGGAGGATATTTGCAGTCGAGAAGTGACCGAACGCATTGGGATCGACACCAGATGCAGAGTTTAAGGTAGGACTACTGGATCCCTATACTTTGTACTTTATATATGAATGTGGGGTGTTGTTGGGATAGTTGTTAAAAGTAGGAGACTTTAGACAGTTAGCTCTACCTGCACTTTAGAACCCTAGTGTAGTTCGTAGGAGGGTTTTCCCACTATAACAACAAGTGGCTCACCTGGGGCCAAATTTAGCAGAAATTTCCTCATCTGATGGGGAAACTCAATACAATGGAGACCATTGTTTCCTAAGGAGGGAGGATTGATCCAAGTGGATATCGGTGGCAACCCACCTTTTCCAGGTGGCTCAAAACAACTTTCTGACAATTTTTGTAATTTACTATTTTTAGCAGTTTTTCGGGTCCTGAACTTTCGGAGCCGTTTTGAGGCCTTAAACAATGTTTTTTTGGGTATGTTGTAGTCGAAAAATTTTATCATGAAATTTTTGGCAACTGCTGTAGATCTTTCCAACGGGCAATCGTATGCCTAAAACGAAGATCGTATGCAAAAGTTACGACCCCGGGAAGTTGATGTACTGACTTACCCAAACGGGGCCCACATGAATTTTGGCGCTTCATCTCCTAGGGTTAGGTTTTTGGATGTCTAGGGTTTTTGAAACTCCTGTTTATATTAAAAAGGCCTTCAGAGCCTCATTGTAATTATCTTCTTGCGAATGAGTGAAACTGTCACATATCTCCTCAGAGATAAGCCGCCACCATTCCGACAAGTTTGATTTCCGCTGCATTTTACAGTTTCAGCTTATTTCCTTATTGAATATAAAACCAATTTTACTGTATCTTTGTTATTCCGTGTTAAGCATATGTTAATAATCTGTAGTCATTTCGTTATGCTCATAAAATCCGGATCACATGTGGGGCTAGCCACAAATGGAATTTCAAGAAGATTCTAGAAGACCCAAAATATAACACTAATTGAGGATTGAGACATGCAAAAACCCTAACCCTAGAAAACTATTAGGCTATGTTAAATACTAGGCTGCTAGGATGACAAGGGGTTCCATTCTTTAGCATTATAATTATTCCATAGTTGAGAAGAGAATCTAGGGGTGGTATTTTGAGAGCATAACAGAGGAGGTAGGAGATCTTGTAACATCCATTCAGGCCACATTGTCAAAGGAAACTCCATAGTGAGTGCCCCTTTCTTTGTACTTGCTTTCCATAACTCAAGAAAAGAGAGCATAGTATAGGCCTCACCTTCTAGCTGGATTTTCTCCCATATCAGGTTTCCCAGGATACATCTTGTGTTCATTTGTGTGGAAGGTGTGTTCATTTTCTTACTCTTTCTTTTTCGTATTTTAGTTACTTTCATAAATTTTAGCAATTAGCTAGTTCTAACAAATCTGAGATCAAAGGAAATAAACATGCATAATAAAATATTTTAGCATAATACAAGATATTTTGTGACACAATGTTCCAGTGGAATATCCATTTTCATTTACACATCAGTCATTGGAGCCCTTTCTTGATTTAAGACACTTTTTTTTAATCACGCTTTGCTTCCATTGGCTTGTCATCTTTTGGACTTTGTTCACTAGTCACAATGTGTTGATTTCTCAAATTTTGTACATGGGCACATATCATGGCCTTGTTTTCGTGACCTATATTGAGGTTGTTGTCTTTGATGACTTTATTTTTGGTGCATCTCTTTCTATAACTTTAGAAATGTCATCCACATAGAGGATTTTGGGCCACCCATGCAAATATTCTTAGTGTCACTAGGTGCATGCTTCCATGATTGTGCATAACCTTGTCTTCTAAACCTTGGAGCTACTCACTTTAGAGCATTTCTTGCTTAGTTTCCTCAACAACGTCGTCACCTTTAGTTCCTACCTCCATGCTTTTACCATCATATGTGACATTGATTTCCATAATCTACGTCCTCCAAGTTCAAGATTGTGGGGAGATGGTGTGCAATGCTTCCTCAATTGATTCTTTATGCTTCACTATTTTTTCAAGGTCAATTTTCCTTTAGAGTGAGCCTTGTATTGAGCATCGATTCCTATTTTGACTCAGTAGTTGTAGCGGCCACCTACCCATGCACTTTGGTGAGATGGATTGGCATCCATAGGGAAATGCGTTTATGTTTTTTTTTCTCGATTGTACATGAGTACTTGATTAGGATTTTATGTTGAGACTCATTTTAGAGGATTAGTCTCTTTTTTATTCTTCCCTAAATTTCACTTAGGGAGGGGATTTTAGTGCATTCAACTCTATGTCCTTGGGGAGATTGAAATTTTCTACTTGGGATTCTTATGTGGATCTTTGATGGCATTGCTAGCTTGGGGTCACTTGGCCCTCTTTAGAGTTTCAGTCATACTCAATGTTTGGAGCTTTCAACATGTGCAAACCTCATTATTCCTTTAATGGTTGATGGTGTTTTCTTTTGTTCAAAGCCTTTGTTCTAGTTCCTAACTAGCACCTATTCGTTTAGAGCATTCATGTGGTAGTTATTAGTGATTGTCATTCTTGTTCCTCTACAATAGATTATCTTTTGCTTCAAAATTCAACCATGTTCTTTGAGGTACGTTGGCCCTCCTCTTTAGTGTTTTGGTCATACTTCCTAATTGGAGCTTTCAACATTTGCAAATCTCATGTTTTCGTCCGTCAATGCATCTTTGTTGGATCTTCTTCACTTTCATCTCTAAGGCCTTTTCAATATTGGTGTTATTTCCTTCTCAGGTTCCTCTTAATTCCTCCACCCTTCACATGTTTTTATGTTGTTTTCCTCTCTTTTGGGGAGGACTTTTTTCCTACATGTTTTCTTCCTTTTTTCTGCTTATGAGAGTTTGTACTCAGGTACCTTAGCAGGCCTTGTTGTCAAGACCCATTTTTTGGTCTTCTTTTTTTTATTCCTGTATTTTTCTTAACAATGGATTTTAGTATACGTAGACAACTATGAAGCTTAGGTAGGATAATAAATACTTGCTATTCTTTTGTTTATTCCTATATTTTCTTAACATAGGATTTTAATATACATAGACAACTATGAAGCTTATGTAGGACAATAAATACTTTCTAGGTTGGTATACATTATTGCTAGGTTGGCAGACCTTGTTTGCCCGATTGGCATACTAATCAATTTTGAGTTAAATCTCTCCCTATTTTTTATAAATACGAGCGATCTCCTCGTAATTATAGAGAAATATATAGATTCACCATCTATTGATATTTTATTATGATGTATGGAGACTAAGCTCATTTATGATCTCGGTTAAACCCAAATTTCTGCAAAACCTTCATTTATGGGAAAAGGTAGCCTCTTTATGAAGGCATGGATGCTTGGCTTCAAAAAACACTCAAAATTATTACTAGACGCAATGCCAATTTCTCTTTTGAACACTAGAAGTATAAGTTCCTTGAGGCCATTGGTAACAATTTGGGTATATTTATTACCCTACTTCTAAAACCAAAGGAGATGTTAACCTCTACTATTATTAAAAATTCAAATCGTTACGCATAGGGGGTCCCTTGTCCCATAAAACAAGAGGGTCTCATACATCAATTTGGTATTTGGCTTGGTCATGAACTTAAAATTAGATTATTATTATTATTAAAAGTTGCATTTACACTAATTTCACCAAGAGGTGGTCTACAACCAGATGGGGGAGATGTTGTCATGTATGTGTATAATTTGTTTTAAAAATAATAAAAAATACAAGTCCATTACACACACACACATATAGCACGAGTGTGCCTAATGGTTAAGAACATGTGTTTCCTCCTAAGAGGTCACAAGTTCAAATCTGGAGGAGGGTAGGGTATGTATACCTCCGTAAACTTTAACAATCAAATCATTGCACAGAGAAATCCCGTGTCCCACAAACAAGGGGGTCTCATACACCAATTTGATGTCTAACTTGGTCGTAACCTTAAAATTAGATTATTCGCTAAATGAATTACCCTCTGGGGTAGTGGAGGCATGTGGCCTCATCCATCGAAATAGATAAAACAATTTCCCGAACACGTTTAGCACAAAGTGATACCCATGTCATTTATTTACAGAGACACCTTGCCTTCCACCATCTAGAATATTTCAAAATATGTAAAATATATCATTTTCCAACTAGAAGACAAGTGTTTGCCTACAACACACTGTATCTAATTTTGTATCACTGTGCTTCTATTTATAAGAGTGAAGAGGCCGTCATTGCCTCTATAAACATAGACTTAAAGGTGATGCATCCATGGAATTTAAAACATAAGAGGGAATTATTTCTTTCCTCTCAACTTATCCTTCTTCGAGATCTTTAATAAATTTACAGGCGCATCAACAATAGGGTAAGCCAATACATATTGCATTAACATTAATTGATTAATGTGTACACAAGTCAAATTAATGTATATAAATTCACTACATGGCCTCATAATCTATTTTTTTATTTGATTTTTAATTAAATTTGTTTTTCTTGGGAATCTCCTCGAATAAGGTACAAATTTTCAATCAAAACTAAAATATAATAAAAACTAGAAGTATTTAATTTAAAAAAATTATTATTATTTTTTTTAATAATTATTTAAATAAATAATACAAATAATACATACTAATTTTTTTTATCTATTAATAAAAATAAGTATAAAATCAAAATAATTTTATTTACAAACAATTACAATATGGACTATCAAAGTGGGCATGGATAGATAACTTAAGCAATGTGTCAGTGTTACTGAAAAGTGGAGGGTTTAAGAAGTGCATTTCTTGAGGGGGAGCGAGAATTCTACAAAATCAGTTTAGGGCTAGGTTGATAGGTGGACTTTTGTGGCCAGAGGGCCCTTGCAGACGGACGATCCACTGCAGCTGGTGGACTACTCTGACGACTTGCTGACGAAATATGTGATATTTGCAAACCTTTTTATTAATATGGATATTGATCCATACTTTGGTTATGTCAGTTCGTGGGGTCAATTTGTCGTTTCAAGTGCTTCCCTTCCCAAGTCTTTTCCGGATCTAGACAGATCTATTCGTCCAAAGGACCCTTCAAGTGTTTTTTGTCAGTTCTTGGGATGGACCCTAGAAGGTTCTCAGGGGATGGGTCTAGTTGGGATTGTGATTAAGCATGAAGTGCCATATTTAGTCTCACCTAAGTCCTTAATGAGTCTCCCATCACCTAGTGTGGATCCTTTAGCTCTGCAAAACCCCAAAGGGGATAGTTCTCTTGGATTTTTCAGTAGCAAGACAAATATTGAGGAGCTACAGGGGGATCTTCCTTCACTTGTCAGTGGGAATTTAGTTTGGAAGCAATGGAAGGTGGTAAAATATTGTGGTTGTGGGGTCGCATTGGTTGTTGGTGAGGATTTGCAGGCCAATTAGATAGAAAATATGGAGGGAAAAGCGATTGTTGAGAAATATTTTGGTCGAATAATGTCTCAAGGTTGCACTCAACTTGTGGATGGAGGGACATTGTGTTATGGTTCTTGGGTACATCCTGATTTTTCATCTTTTATCGCGGGGTTGGATTGGTTTTATCTTTCACAACAAGGAGGATGTAGGCAATATTCTATCAGCTTGATGGTTTTGGGATTGGCATATTCTATGTGCTAAACCTTGGCATCCTCTTTTTTTATGCTCAGGAAGAAGCTCTGTCAAGCTTGATCACGTGGATTAAACTTCCTAACCCACCTCTCGAGTTTTGGTCAGATCCGAGGTTAAAGTCTATTGGTGATGTTCTAGAGAAGTTTATCGCTTTGGATACTATCTATAAGTCCAACAATTGTAGGTCCGCAACTCATATCCTTTTGGATATGGACTAGAGATATGGGTTATTTGAGTCTTTGGAATTACTTATAGGAAAGAGATCCTACACACAAACAATGGACTACCTTAATGTTCCATTTCGTTTCTCGTGTTGTCATCGGGTGGGTCATATCTTGGTGGATTGTGACAAGAAGTTTATCAAAAAAATATAAGGGTTTCCACAGGTGGATGCAGGGGGGTTTCAATTTAATCCTTCTTCTCCTCTCTAGGTTAGGGCTTCTACTATTCTTTATTTCTCTCCTCCAATCAAAGAAGGGATTGTTCCAGTGCCAGTCCCTGGTAATGATAAGAAGGAGTCTTTGTCTGACTTTATTGTTGGGGATATTTCTATCCCTTTGGATGAGGTGGTTCTTGGAAATGAGGAGTCCTAAACGCTGAGGGACATACTCCAGGATGATCTAGAGCTTACAAACTCACAATAGTGTATGATTGAAGCCCTCTCGTAAAAAACACAACAAATATTTAAAATCTGGGTAATCCTTTTCGATCTCAAATTCCTATTATGGGTTCCTCCTCTCATCTATCGATCCATAGTCAACTTGGGTTGGGGGATGGGTTAAGGCCCTGTGTTTCATCGTGGTTGGTTTTGTACAATTATTTCTTGGTGCATCAAGTTGATAGTTCCTTTGTAGTTGATATTTCTCGGGACATTAAACCCTCTTCTCATAAATCTCATGATTCCTTTAGAGATTTCTCCTCAACCTCCATTTTGGCTTCTTTTGGAAAATAACCCTATCTCTTTCATTCTTGAACTTATTCTCAAGGGTTATCTACTTCTGGGGGATTGGTTTTTGATGTGGTTAAAGAATCCATTTTTTCAAAAGTGGGGAGGAAGTTTTCATTGAAGCACGTGCAGGAAAAGGCCTCTCATGAAGTTTTCCATGGTCGTTAGAGACTCATTTATGGGGTCCTTAGAGTGGGATCAACCCCAAAGGAGGCCCTCCCATGAAAATCATATTTGTAAACATGAGGGGCTTGTGGGGGAGGTCCAAAAAAATCTCCTTAAAGAGGTGTGTCTTGCTGGAATGGCCATATATTGTTCTTATATAGGAAAATATGGATAAATTTGATCCTATCATTACCAATTTAAACAAAATGTTCTTGGGTTGGGTCTTCACTAGGTTGTATTCCATTGGATCTTTGGGAGCGATCATTATGAGTCTTTTGCCAATTTGTACACTTACAAATTGTTTCTCTATTCCTTCAGAAATATGTAACGATATTGCTTGTAAAGAGATGGATCGATCCATAGTTTTTCTCAACGTGTATGGACCTTATGCCAATATAGAGGTATTTTGGAACCACCTTTTTTCTCTTGGGTTTCTTTGCTTTGAGAATCTAATTCTCAAGGGGATTTGAAATTTACTCTCAGCTAGGAGGACATTTTGGGGGAGTCTACTCGTGAAGACAATTTGGCTCACTACTTTATAGATAAGTTGTATTACGTTGAGTTGGTTGATGTGGAACCTACTTTTTGTAATCTGACTTGGAGTAATAATTGCAATGGTGAAAATGGGGTTCTGAAGAGACTTGATCGGTTTTTAGTCCATCATTCTTCTCTTTAGGATATCAGAATTTATCGTTCCTGGGTTGGTAATATTCGTTGCTCTAACAACTTTCCTTTATATTTAGAATTAGATTAGTAGAGGGGGAGTCATATGGCTCCATTCAAGTACAACCCATCTTGGTCAGAAGTGGAGGATTTTCAGAACTTGATTCATGAAAATTGGAAACCTTATCAAGCAACAAACAATGACTTGACTACTAAACAATTTTTTTACGCTCTTCATTCGTTAAAATAAAAGGTTGTGAGCTAGGTTGTGGCTCGAAGGAAGGAGATTGATAAGGATCTCATGAGTATCAAATTAGAGTTGGAACAAATTTATGAAGTTGATCATGTTGGTTAGACGGATTAGTTAGATGTGGAAAAATGTTGATCATTGGAAGACCGACGACAAAAAATACTAGTGGAATAGGAAAATACATGGATATTGAAAATCCACGCTCTTTGGCTCCAGATGGGGGACCATAATACTATTTTTTTCCAGAAATATTCAAACTATCGGAAGAATTTCAATACCATATGGGACCTAAATGACATGAATGGGAATAAAGTTCAAGGTTTTTTTGGGTTGGCCACTTTAGGGGTTCATCATTTTCAAACTCTTTTCAAGGAGTTATACCATATCAAGATGGAGGAAGTTCTAAAGCTGATTTAATTTTTTTCAAGACATGTCGAAGCTGAGGAAAATTGGGATCTGTATCATTAGATCTCCAAGGATGAGCTCTAGGTCATGATCTCTTCTTTCAAGAAAGACAAAATCCATGGGTCGGACTGATGGAAAATAAAGTTTTTTGAAGATTTTTTTGTATTATGGGGGGTGATTTTCTTCGAGTCATGGAAAGATTCCAGTTATCTGGTAAGATGTTGGGAAATATAAATTCAACTTTCATTGCCATTATCCCTAAGATAGATTGTCCTTCATCTTTTGATGATTTTCATGCCATTGCATTATGCATTTTTATGTATATGTTAGAACCCGAAAACAAATAAGCGTGAGATGTTATTATTCACTCATATGATACACATATAAGTATATTGATGTGACCTTTGGATTCTTATTCTAAGAGGTCCCTTGGACTCCTAATGATCGTTCCTATCACTTGACTATTCACATTTCTTAAATTTAGTAACCCTTGTTGGGTATGTGTTATATTCTTTGCACGAGTAGTAGTGTCTGCATTGCGTTGAGTGCGCAGGGGGGTTTGAGGGGGGTCCAGGGGCAACTCCCCCGAGATTTTTTTTTTGTGTCGGGAAACGTGTCAGATTTTTCCTCGTTTTTCGTGTTGCCTCGATTTTCATGTCCAATGTTGGGCGGTTTTTCGGCACATGGTTTTTTCCAATGGTTTTCTATTTTTGGTTAAAGAATTTGGGTTGTTGAATAATCCAGGTCATTGGTTTAGGGTTTTGGATGCCGCTGGATCCTATATGTATATTGTATTGTAAACAATGTATCACTATGAATGGATATAGAATATACTGGTTTTCCCGGTTTGGGTTTTGAAGGGAAAAATCTCTGTGTAATGTTTGTATTTTCCATTGTATATTTTCTGTTCTTTTACTGAAAATCTGTTTGCAGTAAATATTGTACAAGGTTAAAATCTACAACCCTAAATGGATTATGTTTCCAACATTCCCCCCTTTAATCCAAAGGGGTGTATGTGAGTCTAAGAAGAGAGTTGAAGTATTGAAGTGGACAACTAAAATTTGGAAGTGGACATTTGCCAATGGCTGAATGTGCTCTCTGATTTGGTAGTTTTGGGATGACCAAAAAAAAAAAGGATAGTAGAAATTTATGTCTTCTACTAAATGGTAGTGGAAGTTTAAGGAATACCACAAACCAATTTGGTTGTTTATGGATGAACACAAACTATGGAACTTGGCTCTGGGGCTCATTGGTTCCTAGAACATTTACTAAGTTATCTAGAAGATGGAAGTTGATGTCTTCTTCTAATTGGAAGTGCTCTCAAATGTTGGTTTAAAGATGACCATAAATTGTTCTGTAGCAGAAGTTGAATGTCTTCTACCAAGTGGAGGTTTAAGGAAAACCACAAAACTTTTTCTAGTAGAAGCTATACGTCTTCTACTAAGTGGTGGTTTAAGGAAAACCACAAACTAGTCTGGTGGTTTTGGGATGCCCAGAAAATAAATCACGCTTGCTTGTTACACTCACTTGTCATGCTCATTTTTAACTGCTCGATTGATAAGAATTAGTATATTGAAGCATGAATGTCAAGCATTGATGTTATTCCCCCTTGTCAGGGATTAGGTGAGAAGATGAAAATCCTTTTCACTACAATATGCATCACTAATCGAGAATGAATTATATGGTATGATTGATATATCTTCTTGACTATTGATGACCATTTCCAAGAAGTCATCTACCCATAGTGGTTCTTTACTCTTGTAGGTTTCTTGCGTTTAAAACATCTGTCTGAAGTATGATTGTGATTTCGACAATGTTCACAAGGATGAATATAAAAAAATCGATCTTCCATGTGGCCAACTCGCTAACAATGTTGGAATTTCAAAATATGGTCTTGAACTGGAGCAGGTGAATATGAACCTTCTTGTTTCAATCTAACACTCTGGAATTGGATTGGTTTGGTATAATATGGAATATGAAAGGTGAATTCATTTTCATATTCGATACATGTTTTGTGCTTATTATTCCCGATTTCTTCCCAAGGTATGATGATTGGCTTTGAAAGAGGAAGTTGAAATTCATCTACAATCATATCTGAAGTTGGCTCATTGATTTTCTCCTGCTCTAGTTGTTGATCTGAATCAACATCATCATATTATTTGAAAAGAGGGTTGTTCTTAAAAAGGACTAGTTCATAATGTCTAAGATTCTTTTGCTCAAGTTCATCATGCAAAAACCGAGTCTGAGTTTGAAACAGTGCTACTTTGGCTTGTGAAACTTGCAAGCAAGTTACAACAGACTACAGAGTTATTTGCCAGTGGTAACTGTATTGTCCACATAAGAGAGTATTAGAGTGTTTATTAACTCTAACAATTCCTCAACTCGATCCATTTAAAAACATAATTAGACGTCATAGGTTTCTTGCAAATCCACCCAAAATTTACAATGCAAACTCATGAAATGAGGGTATCGACTTCTACCAAAAATGCAACCACTTACAATGTAATTGAACTTGATAAAAAAAAAAAAGTAAACTTACAAAATATGATTTGCAAGTTATCTTGATTCTGGAGTTGCATGGATCTTCCAGATTCAATGTGTTGTTTGATGTCAAGTGGTGTTAGCGTCGGAAGTCACTCCTGGATTGCTAGTAGGAGCAGAGCCCGACACCCATCATTTTTATGTCACGGTTTGATAAATGGGGTGATCAAATGGGTAAAGGTTCAAGAAGATAAAACTTTGACTCAGGGGACTGGGCCTGGTATGTATGCGGAAAAGGAGGTCTTGATCCAACTTCTGTCAGTAAAGGGATTAAAGGATGGTAGAGGGAAGACTTTTGAGAAGGGCGAGCAAGACTACCTGAGGCGACAGGCCTTCGGAAGCTTGAGGATGAAAAAATTAGGAGCCAAGATCCTCTTGGTCCAGAGTTCCAGGGAACTGAAAAGAGACTCGACTGGATCCTCCAATTCTGAGTCGTTCAACGCTACAAAAATAACAAGAACCGATTAGAAGCAACGTAACTATTACAATGATCCAACCTACATCATCCTATAACAGCTACAACTCGACTGGATCCTCCAATTCCTAGCTGTTCTAACATAGTATACAAGAGATGGAAAAGGGGTTGACATCCATAAAGTAAGATATCTCAAGTGATTTTACATAAACCAGAGCGACTAGCGCTTCATCAAAATTTTACAGTCCGGAGCTTTGCTCAACCATTGATACCTACCAAATACAAAGACTGAGTCTATATACTCAGGAAAATTCACCTCACAGAGGCGTGTCCAGTCACCCAAAGCTGGGTGTCCCTTCAGTCAAACTCGTACTGATATCTTCTTTTAAGCGCCATCTTAACTAAGCATGACTCTTGTAAGGAGGGTAGCTGAGCCATTAAGTGCTCGGCTGGCGTGCGCAGACTTCTCTGTCGATTTGACAACTTCGGCATGGCTTCTTTGAGAAAATCGATACACAGGACCTCTGCGAGCAGGCGGCTCGCCAGAACTTCCATCCCCTTACTTAATGAATGAAAGGAGGTTTCAACCACCCATTCTTGCTATCATTTACTCCATGTGAGAAACAGTATGGAGATCGGATGTGATAGCGCTTGGATATCGCGATGATCCTCTGTAGCTGAGATCGACGCCTTGGCCTTCTTTTCATAGCTCTTTTCTTCCTCCAAGTGACCACGCCTATTCCCAGGACTCTTGCGGCATTCACGGATATGAAAGGGCTGACCTTTACTGATTGAAATAGCGATGAGAGACATGCCGAGACGGCTCGATCTGGCACCACGCGTCCCTCTAGATCCGACGGCTCTTAATTCTCTCGACGATACCATGGGCCTCGGTCTGGGATTCTCTCGGCACCTCGCGCATCGGAAAATAATGGGGCTGCTCTTTGCGTGTTGGAGTCGCGATGGGCGAAGCGCCGAGATGGCTCTATTTTCCACCAAGTGTCCCCTCTGGATAGATGGCTGAAAATACTTCATGAGACCGCGGGCACCCCAGCTTCTATGCTTTCGGCGCTATCGAGGTTCGGGGTTTTGCGATGTTGATCAACACGAAACTCTCACCCCATGAACCCCCGATCGCCGAAACGCCGATGCAACCAGATCTCGTGCCACATGCCCTTTGGGATGAGCGGCTGTCATCCACTCCTGAACATGCTACGAGCGCCATCCATGCGCTAACCTTGGTGCAACTTGGCTGATCGCAATTTCTCGCTCACCGCTGATTTGATTCTTTGGATACATCCTGGATGTTGAAATCGGAGTGCTCGCTCGCTCGACTTGGGCCCGAAATGGATCTCTTTGTGTGCTACGCTTGGGCACTTATCGTGCAATCCCGTAGACCTGTGTACCTTTGTGCCCCGATACCACAATTGTTACTAACATTAGTCTCCATGGGGGATAGAGTCATCCCTGTGATGCTCTAAGGAATCATTTTGCAGTTCCAGTGCCTTACTGTTGGGCTATGGAGTCATTATTAGGCCGCAAAAATGAAAACGAAATTGAACAAAGAAACAAAAAGGGCATTATTTACAGACAAAGGAGCCATCTGAAACTCAAACAAAACATTTCTTCAGGAAATGCCCATTCACTGGGCTACTGAAAACTTCTTCACCTTCCAAACCTCGCAACTTGTACGTGTTATTTGAGAAAGTCTCAGAGATTCTGAAAGGCCCAATCCACAAGGCTTCAAATTTGCTGTGTTTGCCCTTATCTTGTTTAGGAGCATCCCATTTCAGCACGAGGTCTCCTATCTGGAACCGCTCCTTCTTGGCCTTCTTATCGAAAAACTGCTTGATCTTTCGCTGATGGTCCTGAATCCTGTCCACTGTCTGCTCCCTAGCCTGCTGGACCTCCACTAGCTGATGAATCCTTCTGATCATGTCACTGGGCTCTTCTTGATAATCCTAGAGGAATTTCACTACAGGAATGGCCAGATGAGAAGGGAAGATGGATTTGGCTCCGTAGACTAACTGGAAAGGGGAGAGACCTATAGATCTCTTTGTAGTCACCCGATCAGCCCATAGGGCAAATTTCAGCTTTGAATTCCAAGCCTTTTTGTTGTCTTCCAACAACCTTTTAATGATCCTTATCAGGATTTTGTTGGAGGATTCCGCTAGACCGTTGCCTTGTGGATAATATGGGGTGGAGTCAATCAATTTGATCCCGAACTGTTCACAGAACTTGGCTAGTGGTTCAGACCCGAAAGCGGCTGCATTATCAGTGACAATCTTATTTGGGCAACCAAACCTTGTGATGAGGTCCTCCAAGAATCCAATGATTACCTTGTGGGAGGCACTCCTGGTGGGGATATCTTCCATCCACTTGGTAAAGAAATCTGTAGCAGTCAGGATCCACCTGTGCTGCCCACTGGAGGCAGGGTGAATTTCTCCAATGAAATCTAGGCCCCACTGTTGGAAAGGCCCTGAAACCACCACCGGATTTAGCGACAGAGACCTGAGCTGCTGCTTTCCTGCAAAGTTTTGACATTTGATGCAGGCTCTGACCCTTTTGCAGACATCAGTGAACACACTAGGCCAGTAGTACCTAGCCCCGAGGATTTTGTGGGCTGTGGCTTTCCAGAAATGGTGCCCTCCACACAGGCCACTATGAAAATCAGCCACGATCATTTCTGCCTCTTATGGACTCATGCATTTTAAAAGCACCCCCAGGGGGTCTTTCCAATATAACATTTGATCGATCAGGCAGTATATGACTGCCTTGAGCTTCAAAGCTCTTGCTTTGTTCCTTTCCAGGCCGTCTGGGGGCTGCAACTCTTGCATAAAGTATATGACATCCTTATACCAAGGACATCGAGCTAATGGGGGCTCTCTTCGAGGGTTCATTTCAGATAGCCGACTCTGTGGAATTCCTGAGAATTCGTTTATGAAACTTATCCCCAGAGCTTGGCAATTTGCCTCAGCCAACAGTTTGGCTAAACCTTGACCTTTGATCAATTTGGTGGGCCTTATTTCTAGGTTGAATTCCAGGATTTTGGCTATCCATTTACTCCTTCTCCCGTCTATGTTAGGCTGAAAAAGAATGTCTTTAACAACAGCCGAGGGGACATAGGCAATGATATTTGAATGCAGGACGTAGGTTCTAAAAGCTTTGAGAGCTTTTACTAGAGCATAAGCCTGCTTCTCCATAGTGTCATACCTGACTTCGAAATCCCTCAATGCTCGGCTGAAATAAGCAATAGGCTGCTCTATTCCAATGTCGCTTGTCTGTAATAAAACAACAGCCACTATGTCAGGTGAGGCAAAGGAGAAAATAAGGAAATCCTTTGAGTAGTCGGGACTGATAAGCACAGGAGCTTCAGTCAGGGCCTTCTTGATTTGTTCAAAGGAATGAAGCGATTGAGGGATCCACCTTACTTCGTTCTCCTTTTTCAACATGGTTGTTATAAGCTTTACCTCCTCAGCAAAGTTAGGCACAAACCTCCTCAGAAAATTAATTTTTCCGAGGAAAGATTGGACCTCCTTCTTGGACCTCGGGATTGATAACGCTTGTATCGCCTCAACTCTGCTGGGGTCAATTCTGACTCCTTCTGCTGATACTATGTGGCCTAGTAACTTTCCCTCCTGCATGGCGAACAAATATTTCTTGGGGTTTAATGAAATGCCAAACTTTCTGCATTTCAAGAAAACCTTCCTGAGATGGTGACGATGTTCCTTATCAGATTTTGAAAACACCGTGATGTCATCCAGATAAACGACCACAAATTTATCCTTTTCCCCGATGAAAGCTATATCCATGGCACGCTGGAATGTTTCCCCTACATTCATTAATCCAAAAGACATCTTGGCATACATGAATGTGCCCCATGGAGTGGTGAACGCTGTCTTTTCCCTGTCCTTAGGCAGAACGGAGACTTGATTGTAGCTAGAGAATCCATCTATCATGGACATCCTGGAAGCTCCTGTTACCCTCTGCAGTATATGTTCCATCTTTGGCAAGGGGTAGTTATCTTTTCGCGAGCTCCTGTTCAGGTTTCTAAAGTCCACACAGAGTCGGATCTCTCCATTCTTTTTCCTTACTGGCACCAAGTTGGCCACCCACTCTGAATATCTCAGTGGTACAATGATCTGAGCTTGAAGCAACTTCTTCACTTCCCTCTCCATAATATGTAGCAACATAGGGTTGATCTGTCTCAACTTCTGCCTAAATGGCTTCGCCTCCTCTTTTAATGGGATTTTATGCTCGATGACAGAGGTGTCATAGGTTTTGAGGTCTTTGTAGGTCCAGGAAAACACATCAGCAAATTCCCTCAAAAGTCCAATGTATTCAGACCTCTGCTCCTTTGTTAGACTTCTTGACAATTTGACAAACTTGGGCTCACTCTCAGTCCCAATGTTGCACTGAATAGTACCAGTGTCATCCTTTGAGGTTTCTCCCTTTAACGACACATCATTTCTATCAAAAATCCTTTCCAAAGGAACCAGTCCCCTTGGAATATGATTGCTGGGCAGCTGTACAATGTTACGCTCTGCAATATTATTCAGAAAATTACCCCCATCAAGCTTCTCTTCAGAGACAGAGTCTTGGTCGATGTGCATCTCTGAAAATTCTTCGACAGTCTCCAAGAACCTCTTGATCTCGAGATCATACTCGAATACCTTCCAATATTTGACGTTGTCAGGTATGGAGGGTCTGTATTTCACTTCTAGATCATATCTGCATTTAGGCAGCAAGGGCACTTTGAAACTACTTGCTGATGTAGCCAAGGAATTTGCCATCGTGTTCTCCTCTCTTGGGATGAAAGAAATGTTAAACTCCAAGAAGAAACTGTCAACTAGGTCCCATACCTCATTTCTGTAGCTTCTGAGTCGAGGATGCTTAGCCTGATAGGCATTTATGATCTTTTGGACCACCAACTCTGCATCTCCGAACACTGCTACCTCCTGAATTCCCATTTCCTTCGTAGCTCTTAATCCTAGAACAAGAGCTTCATACTTTACCACATTATTGGTAGCTTCAAATTCTAATTTGTATGACATAAATATGGTTTCCTGGGCAGGTGACACAAAGACCACCCCAGCTCTAGCGCCTTCCCTGGGAGAGGCTCCATCAAAGAACATTTTCCAGACAGGGGTGATGGAGGGAGGAAATTTAGAGGAAATGGTGGGCTGCTTTCTAAGTTTGAGAGGAGGCTCGGGAGCATGGGTGAGTTGAAGCACACTAGAACCTAGATCAATATCTAAGACAAAAATGGGATGGTTGGTAGGGTTGGCCTCATCACTGATTATATAGGCCAATTGGGCTTCCCTGTATAGTCTTCTATGCTCTCCTCCAAACACTGGGATAGTAGCATATGTGAGGTCCATCTGCAAGGTTCCTCCTAGTCTCTTTATCCAAGATCTTGATAAAAACATACCGAACTTGGGGGGAACATCGGCCACTACAATGTCCATGACCACACTTTTCATGGGCAGTTGAAACAAGGTCACAACCAGGTCTTTGATAACTCCTAGACATTGAAATTTCTTGGATTCGAAGGAATAGAGATCATGGTAGGCTCGGGTGACTTCTAGTCCTAACTCTTCCATGAAAGTTTTGGGCATGAGGTTGTGAGAAGCCCCCGAATCCATCAAGCAATTGTGCAACACTTTGTCATGTATGTTCAAGGAAGTGTAGAAGGGAGGGGATGAGTCATTCCTGTCTTCTACCATAGGACCTAGGATCACTGTAGGATTTTCATCTTGTAAATTGATGGAGTCTGTGGGAAGGCATGGGACCTCAGACTGTAAAATCTTAGAGAAGCGTTTCTTGAACCCGTCATGTTTAATCAACTCTGTCAGGGGCACAGGGATCCTAATTTTTTGAATTTCATGCTCGAAATTAAAAGAGGATGAGAGCTTTGGGATTTCTCTTATTTCGGGAAC
>JASDQU010242613.1:50023-60781 GCA_032191745.1 Picea mariana | reverse complement strand
AATCAACTCTGTCAGGGGCACAGGGATCCTAATTTTTTGAATTTCATGCTCGAAATTAAAAGAGGATGAGAGCTTTGGGATTTCTCTTATTTCGGGAACATGACTCTGGATAATGGGAGAGAGGGGTCGGGTCTTCTTACCTTTGTGATTGTCTGCTGCTTCGTTAGCAGGATTCTCTATTCTAGTGAGCTGCTCAGGGGCATTAGGTGCTACTACCCTCTTCTGGGACCTCAGGTCATACCTGCCTTGGCGGCTACTAGTCTGGTTTTCCTTGCTCAGTTCATTTAGCTGACTGTCCATGAGAGACTCCTCATATGCTGATTGAGTGAGATGAGGAAAAGGAGGAGTGTCTCTGAAGCAATGGATTTCAGGATCCAGCTCATCTGTTTCCCCTTCTTCCCCCTCGACCACAAAATTGTTTTGGAAAGGGGCATGAACCTTCTGGTCTTCTCTGTCTCTTCCCTTCTCCCTTTGCATAGTCGGGGAAGCAGTATTGTTGGGCCTTCTGAAACCTCCTCCCTTCTCGGCATTTTGGGGGCCTTTATATGCTTGCCTCCCTTCCACTCTCATTCTCTCCATCTTTGCAGACATAGATTTCACCATCCTGGTCAGTTCATCCACTTGAGGATGGGGCACCGATGGGTCGAAAGTCAAGGCTTCCGACCTTCCCTTTCTCCTGTCTGTGTCGGCCTTGTTCCTCAGTCTGTCAGCTGCTAACACATTGGATTCCACTTATATGGCTGCATCTTGCATTTGAGCTAAGGAGGTGGCTCTTCTTTCTCTCAACAAAAGGCAGAAATCGGGGCCGAATGCACTAGCATATGAAATCTTAGCCGAGGCTTCTAAAGGCTTTATCTCGGCAGGGATTTTGTTATACATCTTATTAAATCTTCTGGAGAAGTCAGAGACAGAATCTCCAGCCATCTTCTTTAAAGACCCAAACTCTGTCATGTAGTACATGAAATCCTTCCTATCTCCCCACTGCCTCAGGAAAGCACTATCTAGAGCTTCAATCCCAGCAATAGATCCTGGAGCCAATCCTCTAAACCACTTCCTTACCTCGCCATCCAGGCTCTGGACAAAGACTCTCATCCAGACATATTCATTTTCTATGTTGAGGTTGTATGCATAGCTGTAGAAAGAAACCGGGTGCTCTTCGGCAGTTATGTCTCCTTCCCCAGTGAACTTGGGCATATACTTCAAGTAGTCTCTAGCAGGGAGAGGATTCATAAGATGGGGTAGGATTAAGGGAGCATATCTGGCAGTGACTATGGCGTCCATTTTATTCAGAGGGGGATTAGCACTAGCCATAGGAATATTAGGTGGAGGAGAACTGGGAGAAGAAGGAGTTTGCGAGGGGGCTACCGAGAATGAGTCTCGAAGCGAAGTGGGAAACAAGAGGGGATTTAAGGAGAAGGCTAATGAGCTCAAGTTAGTAGGTGCTTCTCTTTGCGCAGGAGTAGTAAGGATAGGAGTGGGGAAGTCTTCTGTGTTCCCGAATCTATGCCAAGGTACAACTTCAGGGGAGAGGGGAGTGACAAGGTATTGTCCCTCCAGTCCCAGACCAGGAGAGGAAAACTCAACAGGAACACTCCCGAAATTTAGGAAACGGGAAACTCTAGAAACAGGTTTGTCAAGAAACTGAGGAGGAGAAAAAGGAGTTCCCACAGAAGGATATGGTGGATTACCTGGTTCGATGGTGGACGCTCCTTCTTCAGAGGCCTTTCCCTTTCTGGGCACCGCCTCTGGATCTGTTTCGGGCATAGCTAGAGGCAACTGTGGATGAGACCGTGTATGCCTGCCTCTAAAAGCCACAATTAACAGAGCAGGTTCTCCCCAGTGGATTCATCACAATGGAGTCGCCAGGTGCACAACAACAATCTTGATAATTCTGATATCTGATGCACCTTCAGAATCAGTTAATCGTTGTTGTTCAATCCCGGGGAAAATATTCAACTTCGTCCCCGGCAACGACACCAGAAATGTTAGCGTCAGAAGTCACTCCTGGATTGCTAGCAGGAGCAGAGCCCGACACCCATCAGTTTTATGTCACAGTTTGATAAATGGGGTGATCAAATGGGTAAAGGCTCAAGAAGATAAAACTTTGACTCAGGGGACTGGGCCTGGTATGTATGCGGCAAAGGAGGTCTTGATCCAACTTCTGTCAGTAAAGGGATTAAAGGATGGTAGAGGGAAGACTTGTGAGAAGGGCGAGCAAGACTACCTAAGGCGACAGGCCTTCGGGAGCTTGAGGATAAAAAACTCAGGAGCCAAGATCCTCTTGGTCC
Source organism: Picea mariana (assembly GCA_032191745.1). NCBI lineage: Eukaryota > Viridiplantae > Streptophyta > Pinopsida > Pinales > Pinaceae > Picea > Picea mariana. The sequence continues at coordinate 58,493 of JASDQU010242613.1, read as the reverse complement.
AGAGTTCTGGGGAACTAAAAAGAGACTCGACTGGATCCTCCAATTCTGAGTCGTTCAACACTATGAAAATAACAAGAACCGATTAGAAGCAACGTAACTATTACAGTGATCCAACCTAGATCATCCTATAATAGCTACAACTCGACTAGATCCTCCAATTCTGAGCTATTCTAACACAGTATACAAGAGATGGAAAAGGGGCTGACATCCATAAAGTAAGAAATCTCAAGTGCTTTTACATAAACCAGAGCGACCAGCGCTTCATCAAAATTTTACAGTCCGGAGCTTTGCTCAACCATCAATACCTACCAAATACAAAGACTGAGTCTATATACTTAGGAAAATTCACCTCACAGAGGCGTGTCCAGTCACCCAAAGCTGGGTGTCCCTTCAGTCAAACTCGTACTGATATCTTCTTTTAACCGCCATCTTAACTAAGCATGACTCTTGTAAGGAGGGTAGCTGAGCCATTAAGTGCTCGACTGGTGTGCGCAGACTTCTCTGTCGAGTTGACGACTTCGGCATGGCTTCTTTGAGAAAATCGATACACAGGACCTCTGCGAGTAGGCGGCTTGCCAGACCTTCCATCCCCTTACTTAATGAATGAAAGGAGGTTTCAACCACCCATTCTTGCTATCATTTACTCCAGGCGAGAAACAATATGGAGATCAGATGTGATAGCGCTTGGAGATCCTGATGATCCTATGTAGCTGAGATCGACACCTTGGCCTTCTTTTCATAGCTCTTTTCTTCCTCCAAGTGACCACACCTATTCCCAGGACGCTTTCGGCATTCGCGGATATGAAAGGGATGACCTTTATTGATTGAAATCACGATGAGAGACATGCCGAGATAGCTCGATCTAGCACCAGGCATCCCTCTAGATCCGGTGGCTCTTAACTCTCCCGACGATACCATGGGCCCTGGTCCGGGATTCTCTTGGCACCTTGCGCATCGGAAAATAACGGGGCTGCTCTTTGCGTGTTGGAGTCACGATGGGAGAAGCACCGAGATGGATCTATTTTCCGCCAAGTGTCCCCTCTGGATAGATGGCTGAAAATACTTCGTGAGCCCGTGGGCCCCAGCTTCTATTCTTTCGACGCTATCGGGGTTCGGGGTTTCGCGATGTTGATCAACACGAAACTCTCACCCCATGAACCCCCGATCACCGAAACACCGACGCGACCAGATCTTGTGCCACGTGCCCTTTGGGATGAGTGGCTGTCATCCACTCCTGAACATGCTATGGGCGCCATCCATGCGCTAACCTTGGCGCAACTTGGCTGATCACGATTTCCCGCTCACCGCTGATTTGATTCTTTGGATACATCCTGGATGTTGAAATCGGAGTGCTCGCTCGCTCGACCTGGGCCTGAAATGGATCTCTTTGTGTGCTACGCTTGGGCACTTATCGTGCAATCCCACAGACCTGTGTACCTTTGTGCCCCGATACCACAATTGTTACTAACAAGTGGAACTGTCTACAAGCTATGCTGATGTGCTCTGGAAACCCTTCTTGGAAGGAACACATTGAGATAAGCTTGAATGTGTCTTAGATGCACTTTGAGTCTGTCGGTCTCTATGAATTTATATGACAACTTCTTTAGCTCCTCATCATTTTGAACATGGGAAACATAATGATATTCGACTTCTTTCAAGACCTCTTAAACACTGGTAGTAGTTGAAGCTAGGTTGCGTACGCCCTTACAACTTGGGTACAATATCAAGGAGCTTAAAAAACTCTATGTGTAGCCTTCAGGAAGCTTAACAAACAATTTACGACCAACATTAATGAAATTGAATGCAAACTCGGGGAATTGAGTATTCACATTCGCCACACCAGACACATTGTAACACAATCCAAAGAGACTCATATATTGAACTTCAGGATCTCTTTGATATGAAATCTAAGAAGAAAAATCACATGCAATCTAGTTATAGATTGTTCGAAAGGTAGTGAAAGAAGTTCCCAAATATATGATGGTTCTATTGTTGTTGTAATTTTTAAATGTAGATATGTTGGAGGGTTATGTCAAGCACTTTCCACCAAAACTCACCCCTTCTAAACCAATGTAATATAAATCATTGTATCTAGGAAAAGATGAATGTGTGCATGCTTGGAGATGCCCAACATGAGGAGGATCCTAAACCCTAAGCGAGGGTTGTTCATCACATTGTCCTCATGGTCCAAGATACGATAGTGATAGATATAGCCTTTAGTCCCTTTTGGAAAATTAGCTAATATAGTGCATGCAAGGGCAATGATTGGAGCAAATAAATATGGCAGACCAAGGGAAAATGTTGTCGATATTATCCCCACGCTCCACTTTCTAGTTGTAAGAAATTCCCACTCTGCCTTTTTAAAATGACTACAAACCAAGAAAGGGTTCCTTTTGATCGATAGGTTGCATGACCTACTATTAATAGACGTCAAACCATTGTAATTCAATCTTAAAAATGTGGCAAGAGTGATGAATAAGAGATTGTTCGATCCAATCTTGAAGCTCCACGACCACCGCACTAGAAGGGTTATGAGAAATTACTAATATTTGCTTCTCCTTTAGATGTCGACCTCTACTGTATATGGGAGCATGGTGGATGACCATGGAGGCTTCTGTGTGAACCTAAAATGAACTAGTTGAGACTTTCGTTGAAGTTATCCTTCCAAAGAATGATAGAGGCTTTGGTGAATAAGTCTAGGGGTAATTTCTTTGTGCCTAGCACCCATCTCTTTTTCCTATTCCCACATCAATTTATTCAGAAGTGAGAACAATGACATTAACTGTATTAGTGTGTGTAAGAAGTGGGTGACTATGGGAGCGTGGTGGATGATGTTGTGAGAAAATTGAGAGATCAATTCCGGAGAAAAGTAATTGAAGACAATGTTCTTACTGAACTCCAAGAGCGATGGGGAATTAAAAATTATGCAACATGGAGAAGTACAAGGTCCAATATAAAGGGAACAATACGTGGAGTCAACAGTCTTAAAACCCTAATCAAAACCCTAATCATGCAGAGAACTATCTCATAGTTACAATGGCGGAGGATCGAGAGTCTAAACTGGGTGATTATCTTCATAATTGAAGGGACTCACTGTGTGCACATCAAAAGAATCTTAGAGATAATATTTCATCCATTGATAACCACATTTTTGGAAGGAGATAGACACAGGAGGATGTTGCAGCATGAAAACCCTAATCAGAAAACCTAACACTCTTAGAGTGATTTCACATGGACGAGGAGAGTGTGAATCCACCTGTGAATAGACCTGAGAATCATTTTGCACAAAGAATATACCAGAGAAGGGAGAAGGGTGTTTTCTACATGCGAGGGAGAGGAAACACCCAGGTAGATAGATGGATAGACTTGAACACAGAGGGGCACAAGCTGATAGGAAGATAGAAGTGTTTTTGGACGACTCATTTTTGGAAAACTACCATAGCTCACTTGGCCTAAGAACTATAGGCTCTAATACCACTGTTAGAACATGAAAATAGATAAGCGTGAGATGTTATTATTCAGTCATATGATATACATATAAGTACATTGATGTGACCTTTGGATTCATATTCCAAGAGGTCCCTTGGAATCCTAAACCAATGTAATATAATTCATCGCTAAAATAATTTCCATTCATCTCAACCCAGTCCTCATAACAGTTTCGTTTCTAAAAGGAACACTTATTCATGAAGTCATTGGTTCAATGCAAGAAGGTATTCACACTACAAAAACTTAGAAATTCATTGTTTCAATCATTAAAATTGATTTATCCAAGGCTTATGACCATGTCTCATGGTTGTATCTTAGACTGTTGCTTTTTCATATTGGTTTCTATCTCCCTTTAGTAAAATGTATTATGTTATGTGTGTCCTCTATATCTTTTGTTGTATTAATAAATAGATCTAGATCATATTTTTTTAATTCTTCTTGGGGGATTCAACAAGGGTTCCCCTTATCAACCTATCCTTTTTTACTTGTGGTTGATGGGCATAGTCAGGATATAGCTAAAGCTAAAATAGTGCATAATTTTCAAGGGGGGTTAAGTTGGGAATATTTGAACATTGAACACACTTGTTGTTTGTGGATGATGTTCTCATTTTTTTCTTTTTCTACGGAATTAGAAGGTACGATTTTAAAAGATATTTGGGATATTTTACGTGAGGCTACTGGAATGGTCATAAACAATAACAAGTCTATGATTTATTTTCCTGAGTTGGAGGAGGATCTCAAGCTTCCTTTGTCCACATTTTTCTCCTGTCCTTCACATGATTTGGAGGATAGATTCAAGTACCTAGGTTTTAATCTTAAGCCTAACAATTATGACGTTGAAGATTGGATATGGCTCCTCTCCTAGATTGATAAGAGAATCACATTTTGGTGTAATAGGTGGATTTCACGGGGAGGAAGGATAAGACTTATCGAATCGGTGATTGAAACCATACCCTAGTATTAGAATCTATTGGAACTTACCCCAAAATGTATCCTCTCTCATATCAAGAAATTATGTTTCAAATACTTGTGGAAGGGCAGTGCAGATTATGTAGGATCACACTTGGTAAAATAGAAAGAATTGCCTAGGCCAAAGGTACATCAAGGTTTGGGTATAAAAGATCTCCCAATCTTTTATAGGGCTCCAGATGCAAAGTCATTGTGGGTTTTCTTGACCTAGGATAGTCTATGTAGATATATTTTGATTGATAAGTATCTTTTTCCTTATACCATTTTGGATTGGATCAGAAGGTGGAAGAAACCAATACATAATGTATCCAATCAGTGGAGGGCACTTACTCTTGCATTTTCAATTCTTGGTCAATTATTGGCATGGAATTTGGGTACTAGTGCTCACATCCGTGTCAACAAGGATGTTATTGTGGGTTGTAGCGATTGCATCTTTTTTCCGGATGGACTAGTCTCATTCCTTTGGGAAATTGGATGCTATACTTTAAATCAAATTGGAGACCCTGCTAGCATGGCAATTTGGGGACAAAGTTGGATTTCAGAGGTGACATTTAATCTTGAAGCTCAATGGCACCAATCCTGGTCTCTTTTTATTTCTGACTTGAAGCGTACCCATGTTCGTTTAGTGGAGGCTAATGATGAACTAGTTTGGGGTTATAATAATTTGGGGGGATGCTATACATCCAAGCTTAGACATCAATCCATGTTGAATATATGTGGTGGTATAAGAAGCTTTGGAAGATCAAGGGACAACCAAAAAGAATCCTTTTTTCTTTTTTCTTTTTTTAAAGGTCGGGTATTGACTTGGGATAGGTTGCAATGCAGGAGTAAACATGGACCAACATTGTGTATTTTGAGCAAGTCTGCAGAGGAGTCCAATTCTCATTTATTTATGTCCTGTAAGTATACTCTCTAGGTTTGTCTTGAGCTTGAGCATCAACTGGGTCTAGGCCATATTTGGGACAAAGAATCACTGAGTGATAGTTTTCATAGTTTTTTCACATATTCATCCTTGAAACCGCTCCATTTACTTCCAATTGTAGTGTCTTGGGGACTATGGTTGGTTAAAAATGTGGGTATCCTCGAGGATAGGTTTTATCCTCCTTTCAAAGTTTCACAACAATCAATGGACATGCTATCAAGATATAAGGGAGCTCAACCTATGAGGAGGACACGGGTTGTAGGTGCAGTGGATATCAATAGGAATATGGCATGGGGCTATTTTGATGGTGCTTGCTAAGGGTATAACCGTATATGCGGTATGAGGTACATTCACTTTCTTTTGGATTCTCACTTCATCACTGATAGATCAAATCTAGGGTGAGGAACAAACAATCATGGTGAGTTTAAGGCTCTTCACGTACTTCTTAAGTGTGCAGTAAGTTGTGATGTGCATGATTTGTAAGTATTGTGTGATTCTAAACTCACCATTGACTCGATGAATGAAGTCATCCTTTTAGAAAATTTGGGTTTATTGTCTCTTGGACATAAATTAAAATCTATTTATGCTCTTTTTCATTATATCGACTACATGCATGTTTACAGGGAATATAACACCATTGACTCCTTGTAAAATGAATCCCTTTGTTTGGTTGAAAAACATATGATACAAGAAGAGTTATCTGGTGGTGAGAGGATCTCCCACAGGGAAGGAAATTATCTAGACACTTAATCTTTGTTGTTAGGATTTTGAGATGTTACTAGTTTTCTTTTCGGGATGTAATTGATCTACAAATTTTGTTGAAAACTCTTGGGTAGCCAAACAGGCTCATGGGCTCGTTGTTATTGTAGATATAGGTTTAAAAAAGATTTAATTCACTATAAAAGAAGTTTTCACTGCAAGAGATTTGATCTCTCTTGGTGCTTGATAGATCCAGGGTTAAGATGGATCTATCTTTCATATAAAATTGCAATGAAACGTGAGAACCATTCTTGAATATAATTAAATAATTTACTTATAACATTTTAAAAACATTTATTTTTTAATTTCATTTATATTATTTGTTTTTCTTTATATAACAATCTAAACCGATGAAGGTTAAAAATTCTAATGGTATGAATTACTTTGTAGCATCCACCTCCTCTCATAGTGGTAGCTAATTTGAAAGGATAGGAATAAAAAAGTTTACCCTTCTAATGATACAAATTACTTTGTAGCATCCACCTCCTCTCATAGCTATAACTAATTTGAAAATCTAGCAATAACAAAGTTTACCTAAAATCACAACGTTTTGAGTGGACATACTACCCATCAAATAAGGTCACGGACAAGCCAGTCACCAAATTGGTGTATGAGACTCCCTCCGCCCAACGATTTGACTGGTAAAGTCTACAGAGCTATACATACCCCACCCCCTTTGGATTTGAACTTGTGACCTCTTAGGAGGAAACACATGTTCTTAACCATTAGGCCCACTCTTGCTGTATATTATAGGGTGGATAAAAGAAAATTAAACCAAAAAATGAAAAAAAAAGAAATTAAATAATAATAATAATAAATCGATAAATAAATAAAATAAAATAAAATATTTAAAAAGAAGAAGGGATAAAAATCAATGATCAATACCATGAATAGTGGATTTCCAAGATTGGATAAGTTTATAGCCATATTCCCGGTTAAAATTATTAGGATGTTTTTCAATTTCCAATGCTTCACAAATGATACTAAAGGAGTAATAAGGTTCTCAAGCTATAATTTTAGTTTGATAAAAGTAGATGAGATGATTATATTTGTGGGAGCGTTCGATAATAATTGACTTATAGATGCGATTATGGAAGGTATCAATTATATGTTCTTTAAGATGAGCTTTAAATGATCTACCAGTTTGGCCTATGTATGATTTTTCATAGGAGCAGGGAATTTTGTAAACTCCTTGGCCAAGCAGTGGATCAAATTTATCCTTTGTAGTTCTAAATAATTGTTTAAGGGATTTTTTCTGATAAAAGATTGAATTTTATTAGCAAGGAAGTGAGTTAGGATATGAGTAGAAGCTCCTATAGCGCTTATAATTGGCCTAAGAGGGATGTCTATTTAATAAATTTTAGGTTGCTTATAGATCCCATGGGCTTGAGGGTTATGAGGAATAAAACATTTCTGAATAGAAGGATCCATGCATGAACATTTGATGGCTTTGGTAACTAAGCTAGTTATGGCATTGATTGGGTTCTTGGAGAGAGGTTTATATGAGGAAGAAGAAAGGAGGTCTTGAAGTTTATATTCATAGTCAGAGGTATTCATAATGATCATAGAATTACCTTTATTAGCTTTTAAAATAATAATATTGAGATTATTATTAAGCTAACAAATGGATTGAAATTCTTCTTTTGACAAGTTTGATTTAAGAGGTTTGGAGAGATGAAAAATTCTACCACACTCTTATCAAATTTCTCCAACTTCGTGTGTGGGAAGATGATGTGTAATGGATTCAATAGATTAAAGAATATCTTCCACGGGAATCCAATGAGGGGCAAGGGAAAAGTTTATTAAAGATTCCTCTGACTTTATTAAAAATGCTTGACATCTTCACCTACATTAACAAGGCATTATGGTTGGTTTTGATGTTGTGTCCTTATTTACCAAAATCCCAATTCTGAAAGCCCTTGGCCTTATCTCCAAACTAGTGGACTGTGAAACCATTAACCTTATTAAAATCTGTCTCAACTCAACTTTCTTCACCTTTAAAGGGATATGTTATGAACAAACAAAAGGTACAACCATCTGGTCCTCCTTATCCCTAGTTGTCGCCAATATTTTTATGGAAAATTTGGAAGCTTTGGCCTTAAACAAATTTCATCTTAAGCCCAAATGTTGGTTTAGATTTGTCAACGATACCTTCGTTGTTTGGTCTCATGGCCATCCCTCTTTGATCTCTTTCTTTAACCATCTTAACAACATTTCATCCCATTTCAAATTTACTATGGAAATCCAAAATGAAATTTCTCTTCCCTTTTTGGATGTTCTCATCACTCGCCTCCCTGATTGCACCCTCACCCACCAAGTTTATAGGAAAAA
>JASDQU010242613.1:0-34591 GCA_032191745.1 Picea mariana | reverse complement strand
GGTCGTTAGAGACTCATTTATGGGGTCCTTAGAGTGGGATCAACCCCAAAGGAGGCCCTCCCATGAAAATCATATTTGTAAACATGAGGGGCTTGTGGGGGAGGTCCAAAAAAATCTCCTTAAAGAGGTGTGTCTTGCTGGAATGGCCATATATTGTTCTTATATATGAAAATATGGATAAATTTGATCCTATCATTACCAATTTAAACAAAATGTTCCTGGGTTGGGTCTTCACTAGGTTGGATTCCATTGGATCTTTGGGAGGGATCATTATGAGTCTTTTGCCAATTTGTACACTTACAAATTGTTTCTCTATTCCTTCAGAAATATGTAACGATATTGCTTGTAAAGAGATGGATCGATCCACAGTTTTTCTCAACATGTATGGACCTTATGCCGATATTGAGGTATTTTGGAACCACCTTTTTTCTCTTGGGTTTCTTTGCTTTGAGAATCTAATTCTCAAGGGGATTTGAAATTTACTCTCAACTGGGAGGACATTTTGGGGGAGTCTGCTCGTGAAGACAATTTGGCTCACTACTTTATAGATAAGTTGTAGTACGTTGAGTTGGTTGATGTGGAACCTACTTTTTGTCATCTGACTTGGAGTAATAATTGCAGTGGTGAAAATGGGGTTCTGAAGAGACTTGATCGGTTTTTAGTCCATCATTCTTTGCTTTAGGATATCAGAATTTATCGTTCTTGGGTTGGTAATATTCGTTGCTCTAATAACTTTACTTTATATTTAGAATTATATTAGTAGAGGGGGAGTCATATGGATCCATTCAAGTACAACCCATCTTGTTCAGAAGTGGAGGATTTTCATAACTTGATTCACGAAAATTGGAAACCTTATCAAGCAACAAACAATGACTCGACTACTAAACAATTTTTTTACGCTCTTCATTCGTTAAAATAAAAGGTTGTGAGCTAGGTTGTAGCTTGAAGGAAGGAGATTGATAAGGATCTCATGAGTATCAAATTAGAGTTGGAACAAATTTATGAAGTTGATCATGTTGGTTAGATGGATTAGTCAGATGTAGAAAAATGTTGATCATTGGAAGACTAACGACACAAAATATTGGTGGAATAGGAAAATACATGGATATTGAAAATCCACGCTCTTTGGCTCCAGGTGGGGGACCATAATACTATTTTTTTCTAGAAATATTCAAACTATTGGAAGAATTTCAATACCATATGGGAACTAAATGACATGAATGGGAATAAAGTTCAGGATTTTTTTGGGTTGGCCACTTTAGGGGTTCATCATTTTCAAAGTCTTTTCAAGAAGTTAGACCATATCAAGATGGAGGAAGTTCTAAAGCTGATTTCCTTTTTTTCAAGACATGTCGAAGCTGAGGAAAATTGGGATCTGTATCATTAGATCTCCATGGATGATCTCTAGGTCATGATCTCGTCTTTCAAGAAAGACAAAATCCATGGGCCAGACTGATGGAAAACAAAGTTCTTTGAATATTTTTTTGTATTATGGGGGGTGATTTTCTTCGAGTCATGGAAAAATTTCAGTTATCTGGTAAGATGTTGGGAAATATAAATTCAACTTTCATTGCCATTATCCCTAAGATAGATTGTCCTTCATCTTTCGATGATTTTTGTGCCATTGCATTATGCATTTTTATGTATATGTTAGAACCTAAAAAAAAATAAGCGTGAGATGTTATTATTCACTCATATGATACACATATAAGTATATTGATGTGACCTTTGGATTCTTATTCTAAGAGGTCCCTTGGACTCCTGATGATCGTTCCTATCACTTGAATATTCACATTTCTTAAAGTTAGTAACCCTTGTTGGGTATGCGTTATATTCTTTGCACAAGTAGTAGTGTCTGTGTTGCGTCGAGTGCGTAGGGGGGTTTGAGGGGGGTGAAGGGGAAACTCCCTCGAGAATTTTTTTTTGTGTCGGGAAACGTGTTTCATTTTTCCTTGTTTTTCGTGTTGCCCCGATTTTTGTGTCCAATGTTGGGTGGTTTTTCGGCACATGGTTTTTTCTGATGGTTTTCTATTTCTGGTTAAAGAATTTGGGTTGTTGAATAATCCAGGTCATTGGGTTAGGGTTTTGGATGCCGCTGGATCCTATATGTATATTGTATTGTAAACAATGTATCACTATGAATGGATATATAATATGCTGGTTTTCCCGGTTTGGGTTTCCAGGGGAAAAATATCTGTGTAATGTTTGTATTTTCCATTGTATATTTTCTGTTCTTTTACTGAAAATCTGTTTGCAGTAAATATTGTACAAGGTTAAAATCTACAACCCTAAATGGATTATGTTTCCAACATTCCCCCCTTTAATCCAAAGGGGTGTATGTGAGTCTAAAAAGAGAGTTGAAGTATCGAAGTGGACAACTGAAATTTGGAAGTGGACATTTGCCAATGGATGAATGTGCTCTCTGATTTGGTAGTTTTGGGATGAACACAAAAAAAAATGATAGCAAAAATTTATGTCTTCTACTAAATGGTAGTGGAAGTTTAAGGAATACCACAAACCAATTTGGTTGTTTATGGATGAACAAAAACTATGAAACTTGGCTCTGGGGCTCATTGGTTCCTAGAACATTTACTAAGTTATCTAGAATATGGAAGTTGATGTCTTCTTCTAATTGGAAGTGCTCTCAAATGTTGGTTTAAAGATGACCATAAATTGTTCTATAGCAGAAGTTGAATGTCTTCTACCAAGTGGAGGTTTAAGGAAAACCACAAAAATTTTTCTAGTAGAAGCTATACGTCTTCTACTAAGTGGTGGTTTAAGGAAAACCACAAACCAGTCTGGTGGTTTTGGGATGCCCAGAAAATAAATCACGCTTGCTTGTTACACTCACTTGTCATGCTCATTTTTAACTGCTCAATTGATAAGACTTCGTATATTGAAGCATGAATGTCAAGCATTGATGTTATTCCCCCTTGTCAGGGATTAGGTGAGAAGATGAAAATCCTTTTCACTGCAATATGCATCACTAATCAAGAATGAATTATATGGTATGATTGATATATCTTCTTGACTATTGATGACCATTTCCAAGAAGTCATCTACCCATAGTGGTTCTTTACTCTTGTAGGTTTCTTGCATTTAAAACATATGTTTGAATGATTGTGATTTCCACAATGTTCACAAGGATGAAGATAAAAAAACTGTTCTTCCATGTGGCCAACTCACTAACAATGCTGGAATTTCAAAATATGGACTTGAACTGGAGCAGGTGAATATGAACCTTCTTGTTTCAATCCAACACTCTGGAATTGGATCGGTTTGGTATAATATGGAATATGAAAGGTGAATTCATATTCATATTCGATACATGTTTTGTGCTTATTATTCCCGATTTCTTCCCAAGGTATGATGATTGGCTTTGAAAGAGGAAGTTGAAATTCATCTACAATCATATCTGAAGTTGGCTCACTGATTTACTCCTGCACTAGTTGTTGATCTGAATTAACATCATCATATTATTTGAAAAGAGGGTTGTTCTTAAAAACGACTAGTTCATAATGTCTAACATTCTTTTGCTCAAGTTCATCATGCAGAAACCGAGTCTGAGTTTGAAACAATGCTACTTTGGCTTGTGAAACTTGCAAGCAAGTTACAACAGACTGCAGAGTTATTTGTCAGTGGTAACTGTATTGTCCACATAAGATAGTATTAGAGTGTTTATTAACTCTAATAATTCCTCAACTTGATCCATTTAAAAACATAATTAGACATCATAGGTTTCTTGCAAATCCACCCAAAATTTACAAAGCAAACTCATGAAATGAGGGTATCGACTTCTACCAAAAATGCAACCACTTACAATGTAATTGAACTTGATAGAAAAAAAGAAGTAAACTTACAAAATATGATTTGCAAGTTACCTTGATTATGGAGTTGCATGGATCTTCCAGATTCAATGTGTTGTTTGATGTCAAGTGGAACTGTGTACAAGCTATGCTGATGTGCTCTGGAAACCCTTCTTGGAAGGAACACATTGAGATAAGCTTGAATGTGTCTTAGATGCACTTTGAGTTTGTCGGTCTCTATGAATTTATATGACAACTTCTTTAGCTCCTCATCATTTTGAACATGGGAAACATAATGATATTCGACTTCTTTCAAGACCTCTTAAACACTGGTAGTAGTTGAAGCTAGGTTGCGTACGCCCTTACAACTTGGGTACAATATCAAGGAGCTTAAAAAACTCTGTGTGTAGCCTTCATGAAGCTTAACGAACAATTTATGACCAACATTAATGAAATTGAATGCAAACTCAGGGAATTGAGTATTCACATTCGCCACACCAGACACATTGTAACACAATCCAAAGAGAGTCATATATTGAACTTCAGAATCTCTTTGATATGAAATCTAAGAAGCAAAATCACATTGTTATCCACAATTTTGGTCATCGTGATGATGTTATGATGATGTTATGATGATGGAAAATCAAGCTCTTCACTAAGAACATTTTCTTGAGAAAAGTTACCTTTGTCTGCTTCCATAAATCATGCTTTTAAGGATGTTCGCAGGCTACCTATATAGCTGCCTGCGAGAATGCCTGATTCTCGCAGGCTGCATTAAGCTAGAGTGCGAGAAGTTCGCATTGTACCTAATAGACAGGGTGCGGACATATTCCTAATGAAGGAAAACGATAAAATTCTCGATCCTTCTAGAAGGGAATCTTCTAGAAACATGAGTTGGCTTCAAATGGTTGTTCAGGTGCTGGCATTCCAGATATCTTGGGATCATTTCCTATCCAAGTAACTAAATTATCTTCTCCTATATATTGAGGAGATTGCTCATGGAAAAGGTTAGAAGCAAACTAGCAAGAGGTTGATTGGAGAATTAGTGTAAGATTGTATGAAGGACTGATGCTACAGTAGCAAGAGACACCAGCAAGGTCATCAAAAGTGGTTGATTTTCTTCATGCATGAGCAAGTGTGTGTGTCAGAGCTAGGAGCCATCGAAAGGAGATCTACAACATCAAGGCTTAGGTTGTAAGTTTCACTTTCAATTAATTCAATACAGTAATATGTCCCTTTCCCATAAAGATGATGTCACTTTATTACATAACTCCTTGATCATATGTATAGATTAGCTATTGAATACATTGATTTACTTTCACTTCGATTGGTTTGTACTGTTGTGATCTGAACGGCACAAGAGCATTGGAGCGAAGCTTGGAACAACAGAGACCTAGGAAAGCGTTCATAAGGTATGTCCATGATCCTTGTCTCTTAGTTCATTCAATAGGCTAAATCTAGGGAAAGTGTATTATTCTATCCTGTTTTGTTCTAGATCCAGGTGGATCTAGGGAGATCAGTTTGTGTCAGCACTTACGGATTAATCCTGAAACACACATGCAATCTAGTTATAGATTGTTTGAAAGGGAGTGAAAGAAGTTCCCAAATATATGATGGTTCTACTGTTGTTGTAATTTTTAAATGTATATATGTTGGAGGGTTATGTCAAGCACTTTCTACCAAAACTCACCCCTTCTAAACCAATGTAATATAAATCATTGTATCTAGGAAAAGATGAATGTGTGCATGCTTGGAGATGCCCAACATGAGGAGGATCCCAAACCTTAAGCGAGGGTTGTTCATCACATTGTCCTCACGGTCCAAGATACAATAGTGATAGATATAGCCTTCAATCCCTTTTGGAAAATTAGCTAATATAGTGCATGCAAGGGCAATGATTGGAGCAAATAAATATGGCAGGCCAAGGGAAAATGTTGTCAATATTATCCCCATGCTCCACTTTCTAGTTGTAAGAAATTCCCACTCTGCCTTTTTAAAATGACTACAAACCAAGAAAGGGTTCCTTTTGATTGATAGGTTGCATGACCTACTATTAATAGACGTCAAACCATTGTAATTCAATCCTAAAAATGTGAGAAGAGTGATGAATAAGATATTGTTCGATCCAATCTTGAAGCTCCACGTCCACCGCACTAGAAGGGTTACGAGAAATTACTAATATTTGCTTCTCCTTTAGATGTCGACCTCTACTGTATATGGGAGCATGGTGGATGACCATGGAGGCTTCTGTGTGAACCTAAAATGAACTAGTTGAGACTTTCATCAAAGTTATCCTTCCAAAGAATGATAGAGGCTTTGGTGAATAAGTCTAGGGGTAATTTCTTTGTGCCTAGCACCCATCTCTTTTTCCTATTCCCACATCAATTTATTCGGAAGAGGGAACAACAACATTAACCATATTAGTGTGTGTAAGAAGTGGGTGACTATGGGAGTGTGGTGGACGATGTTGTGAGAAAATTGAGAGATCAATTCTGGAGAAAAGTAATTGAAGACAATGTTCTTACTGAACTCCAAGAGCGATGGGGAATTAAAAATTATGCAACATGGAGAAGTACAAGGTTCAATATAAAGGGAAAAATACGTGGAGTCAACAGTCTTAAAACCCTAATCAGAACCCTAATCATGCAAAGAACTATCTCATAGTTACAATGGCGGAGGATCGAGAGTCTAAACTGGGTGATTATCTTCATAATTGAAGGGACTCACTCTGTGCACATCAAAAGAATCTTAGAGATAATATTTCATCCATTGATAACCACATTTTTGGAAGGATATAAGCACATGAGGATGTTGCAGCATGAAAACCCTAATTAGAAAAACTAACACTCTTAGAGTGATTTCACATGGACGAGGAGGGTGTGAATCCACCTGCGAATAGACCCGAGAATCATTTTGCACAAAGAATATACCAGAGAAGGGAGAAGGGCATTTTCTACATGCGAGAGAGAGGAAACACCCAGGTAGATAGATGGATAGACTTGAACACAGAGGGGCACAAGTTGATAGGAAGATAGAAGTGTTTTTGGATGGCTCATTTTTGGAAAACTACCATAGCTCACTTGGCCTAAGAACTATAGGCTCTAATACCACTGTTAGAACATGGAAATAGATAAGCGTGAGATGTTATTATTCAGTCATATGACATATATATAAGTACATTGATGTGACCTTTGGATTCATATTCCAAGAGGTCCCTTGGAATCCTAAACCAATGTAATATAATTCATTGCTAAAATAATTTCCATTCGTCTCAACCCAATCCTCATAACAATTTCGTTTCTAAAAGGAACACTTATTCATGAAGTCATTGGTTCAATGCAAGAAGGTATTCACACTATAAAAACTTAGAAATTCATTGTTTCAATCATTAAAATTGATTTATCCAAGGCTTATGACCATGTCTCATGGTTGTATCTTAGACTGTTGCTTTTTCATATTGGTTTCTATCTCCCTTTAGTAAAATGTATTATGTTATGTGTGTCCTCTATATCTTTTGTTGTACTAATAAATGGATCTAGATCATATTTTTTTAATTCTTCTCGGGGGATTCAACAAGGGTTCCCCTTATCAACCTATCCTTTTTTACTTGTGGTTGATGGGCATAGTCAGGATATAGTTAAAGCTAAAATAGTGCATAATTTTCAAGGGGGGTTAAGTTGGGAATATTTGAACATCGAACACACTTGTTTTTTGTGGATGATGTTCTCATTTTTTTCTTTTTCTATGGAATTAGAAGGTACGATTTTAAAAGATATTTGGGATATTTTACATGAGGCTACTAGAATGGTCATAAACAATAACAAGTCTATGATTTATTTTCTTGAGTTGGAGGAGGATCTCAAGCTTCCTTTGTCCACATTTTTCTCCTATCCTTCACATGATTTGGAGGATAGATTCAAGTACCTAGGTTTTAATCTTAAGCCTAACAATTATGACATTGAAGATTGCATATGGCTCCTCTCCTAGATTGATAAGAGAATCACATTTTGGTGTAATAGGTGGATTTCATGGGGAGGAAGGATAAGACTTATCGAATCAGTGATTGAAACCATACCCAAGTATTAGCATCTATTGGAACTTACCCCAAAATGTATCCTCTCTCATATCAAGAAATTATGTTTCAAATACTTGTGGAAGGGCAGTGCAGATTATGTAGGATCGCGCTTGGTAAAATAGAAAGGATTTCCTGGGCCAAAGGTACATCAAGGTTCGGGTCTAAAAGATCTCCCAATATTTTATAGGGCTCCAGATGCAAAGTCATTGTGGGTTTTCTTGACCTAGGATAGTCTATGTAGACATATTTTGATTGATAAGTATCTTTTTCCTTATACCATTTTGGATTGGATCAGAAGGTGGAAGAAACCAATACATAATGTATCCAATCAGTGGAGGGAAGTTACTCTTGCGTTTTCAATTCTTGGTCAATTATTGGCATGGAATTTGGGTACTAGTGCTCATATCTGTGTCAACAATTGCATCTTTCTTCCGGATGGACTAGTCTCATTCCTTTGGGAAATTGGATGCTATACTTTAAATCAAATTGGAGACCCTGCTAGCATGGTAATTTGGGGACAAAGTTGGATTTCAGAGGTGACATTTAATCTTGAAGCTCAATGGAACCAATCCTGGTCTCTTTTTATTTCTGAATTGAAGCGTACCCATGTTTGTTTAGTGGAGGCTAATGATGAACTAGTTTGGGGTTATAATAATTTAGGGGGATGCTATACATCCAAGCTTAGACATCAATCCATGTTGAATATCTGTGGTGGTATAAGAAGCTTTGGAAGATCAAGGGACAACCAAAAAGAATCCTTTTTTATTTTTTTAAAGGTCAGGTATTGACTTGGGATAGGTTGCAACGCAGGAGTAAACATGGACCAACATTGTGTATTTTGGGCAAGTCCACAGAGGAGTCCAATTCTCATTTATTTATGTCCTATAAGTATACTCTCTAGGTTTGTCTTGAGCTTGAGTATCAACTGGGTCTAGGCCATATTTGGGACAAAGAATCACCGAGTGATGTTTTTCATAGTTTTTTCACATATTCATCCTTGAAACCACTCCATTTACTTCCAATTGTAGTGGCTTGGGGACTATGGTTGGTTAAAAATGTGGGTATCCTCGAGGATAGGTTTTATCCTCCTTTCAAAGTTTCACAACAATCAATGGACATGCTATCAAGATATAAGGGAGCTCAACCTATGGGGAGGACACGGGTTGTAGGTGCAGTGGATATCAATAGGAATATGACATGGGGCTATTTTGATGGTGCTTGCCAAGGGTATAACCATATATGTGGTATGAGGTACATTCTCTTTCTTTTGGATTCTCACTTCATCACTGATAGATAAAATCTAGGGCGAGGAACAAACAATCAAGGTGAGTTTAAGGCTCTTCACGTACTTCTTAAGTGTGCAGTAAGTTGTGATGTGCTTGATCTGTAAGTATTGTGTGATTCTAAATTCACCATTGACTCGATGAATGAAGTCATCCTTTTAGAAAATTTGGGTTTATTGGCTCTTGGACATAAATTAAAATCCATTTATGCTCTTTTTCATTATATCGACTACATGCATGTTTACAGGGAATATAACACCATTGTTGACTCCTTGTAAAATGAATCCCTTTGTTTGGCTGAAAAACATATGATACAGGAAGAGTTATCTGGTGGTGAGAGGATCTCCCACAGGGAAGGAAATTATGTAGACACTTAATCTTTGTTGTTAGGATTTTGAGATGTTACTAGTTTTCTTTTCGGGATGTAATTGATCTGCAAATTTTGTTGAAAACTCTTGGGTAGCCAAACAGGCTCATGGGCTGGTTGTTATTGTAGATATAGGTTTAAACAAGATTTAATTCACTATAAAAGAAGTTTTCACTGCAAGAGATTTGATCTCTCTTGGTGCTTGATAGATCCAGGGTTAAAATGGATCTATCTTTCATATAAAATTGCAATGAAACGTGAGAACCATTCTTGAATATAATTAAATAATTTACTTATAACATTTTAAAAATATTTATTTTTTAATTTCATTTATATTATTTGTTTTTCTTTATATAACAATCTAAACCGATGAAGGTTAAAACTTCTAATGGTATGAATTACTTTGTAGCATCCACCTCCTCTCATAGCGGTAGCTAATTTGAAAAGATAGCAATAAAAAAGTTTACCCTTCTAACGATACAAATTACTTTGTAGCATCCACCTCCTCTCATAGCTATAACTAAGTTGAAAAGCTAGCAATAAATTTTTTTACCTAAAATCACAACGTTTTGAGTGGACATACTACCCATCAAATAAGGTCATGGACAAGCCAGTCACCAAATTGGTGTATGAGACCCCCTCCGCCCAACGATTTGACTGGTAAAGTTTACAGAGGTATACATACCCCACCCCCTTTGGATTTGAACTTGTGACCTCTTAGGAGGAAACACATGTTCTTAACCATTAGGCCCACTCTTGCTGTATATTATAGGGTGGATAAAAGAAAATTAAACCAAAAAATGAAAAAAAAGAAATTAAATAATAATAATAATAAATTGATAAATAAATAAAATAAAATAAAATATTTAAAAAAAAGAAATGATAAAAATCAATGATCAATACCATGAATAGTGGATTTCCAAGATTGGATAAGTTTATAGCCATATTCCTAGTTAAAATTATTAGGATGTTTTT
The DNA here is from genome assembly GCA_032191745.1 of Picea mariana. NCBI lineage: Eukaryota > Viridiplantae > Streptophyta > Pinopsida > Pinales > Pinaceae > Picea > Picea mariana. Next base: position 24,085 of record JASDQU010242613.1, on the reverse strand, counting down.
CAATTTCCAATGCTTCATGAATGATACTAGAGGAGTAATAAGGTTCTCAAGCTATAATTTTAGTTTGATAAAAGTAGATGAGATGATTATATTTGTGGGAGTGTTTTACAATAATTGACTTATAGATGCGATTATGGAAGGTATCAATTATATGTTCTTTAAGATGAGCTTTAAATGATCTACTAGTTTGGTCTATGTATGATTTTCCACAGGAGCAGGGAATTTTGTAAACTCCTTGGCCAAGCAGTGGATCCAATTCATCCTTTGTAGTTCTAAATAATTGTTTAAGGGAGTTTTCTGATAAAAGATTGAATTTTATTAGCAAGGAAGTGAGTTAGGATATGAGTAGGAGCTCCTATAACGCTTATAATTGGCCTAAGAGGGATGTCTATTTAATAAATTTTAGGTTGCTCATAGATCCCATGGGTTTGAGAGTTATGAGGAATAAAACATTTCTGAATAGAAGGATCCATGCATGAAGATTTGATGGCTTTGGTAACTAAGCTAGTTATGGCATTGATTGGGTTCTTGGAGAGAGGTTTATATGAGGAAGAAGAAAGGAGGTCTCAAAGTTTAGATTCATAGTCAGAGGTATTCATAATGATCATAGAATTACCTTTATTAGCTTTTAAAATAATAATATTGAGATTATTATTAAGCCAACAAATGGATTGAAATTCTTCTTTTGATAAGTTTGATTTAAGAGGCTTGGAGAGATGAAGAATTCTACCACACTCTTATCAAATTTCTCCAACTTTGTGTGTGGGAAGATGATGTGTAATGGATTCAATAGATCAAAGAATATCTTCCATGGGAATCTAATAAGGGGCAAGGGAACATTTTATTAAAGATTCCTCTGACTTTATTAAAAAAACTTTACATCTTCATCTAGATTAACAAGGCATTATGGTTAGTTTTGATGTTGTGTCCTTATTTACCAAAATCCCAATTTTGAAATCCCTTGGCCTTATCTCCAAACTAGTGGACCGTGAAACCCTTAACCTGATTAAAATCTATCTCAACTTAACTTTCTTCACCTTTAAAGGGATATGTTATGAACAAACAAAAGGTACAACCATATGGTCCTCCTTATCCCTAGTTGTCGCCAATATTTTTATGGAAAATTTGGAAGCTTTGGCCTTAAACAAATTTCATCTTAAGTCCAAATGTTGGTTTAGATTTGTCGACGATACCTTCATTGTTTGGTCTCATGGCCATCCCTCTTTGATCTCTTTCTTTAACCATCTTAACAACATTTCATCCCATTTCAAATTTACTATGGAAATCCAAAATGAAATTTCTCTTCCCTTTTTGGATGTTCTCATCACTCGCCTCCCTGATTGCACCCTCACCCACCAAGTTTATAGGAAAAAGACTCACACCGACCGATACCTTCATGCTCATTCTCACCATCACCCTGCCCAAAAGTTTGTTGTTCTTAAAACTCTCGCCACTTGAGCCATTCGTATTTATGATCCTCATTTCCTTGAGAAAGAAAAATCTCACCTAACTAAGGCCCTTATGGACAATGATTATTCAACTTCTCAAGTCAACAAGGCCTTTTGCTCAGTCCTCCATTCTAAATCTAAAAACTCTCATTCATGTTCCCCACCCTCAGGTTTCATTTCTCTTCCCTATATATGAGGTACTACATATCACATCTCTAATATGTTGTCCAAAAAGAATAATAAAACTCTTTTTAAACCCCATAAAACCCTTAAACAATTATTTAGAACAACTAAGGATAAATTTGATCTAGTGCTTGGCCAAGGAGTTTACAAAATTCCTTGCTCCTGTGGAAAATCATACATAGGCCAAATTGGTAGATCGTTTAAAGCACGTCTCAAATAACATATAGTTGATACCTTACATAATCACATCTCTAAGTCAACAATTGTCGAACACTCCCACAAATCTAATCGTCTCATCTGGTTTGACCAAACTAAAATTCTAGCTTCAGAACCTTATTAGTCCTCTTGTAGCATTTGGGAAGCATTGAAAATTGAAAAGCATCCTAATAATTTTAAAAGGGAAAATGACTACAAACTTAGCAAACCCACTATTCTTCTTATTCATCATTGATCTTGAACCCTTCTTCTTTCTAAATATTTTATTTTATTTTATTTATTTATTTGTCATTTATTATTATTATTATTATTTAATTTCCTCTTTCTTTTCATTTCTTGGTTTAATTTTCTTTTATCCAAGCTCTAATATTATTCATTCCTTTTTCAATTTTACCTTTTTACTCTTCTCCTCATTTTTAGCCATCTTTTTAGTTTCTTGGATTTACAAACTTAACAAATTATATTTCTTAAACTTTATTTTCTTTAACACTTTCTTTTAATTCCAATTTTACCATTAGCATTAAGTAGCTTTTATGCCCAATGACTATTTTATATTTTAATAATTTTTCATAATAGTTGAAACTCTTTTTTCACAATGGTATATCCAACCAAGAACTCTTTTCTATTATTTTTTGAGTTTTATTTGTCCTTGATGATGTGTGGAGTGTCCACTTAATAATGGGTGGAGTGTCCACTCACAATTATACAAAATTTATCTCCACAAAACTTAAAAAACATTATAACTAATTGTAAAAACCTACACATTCATATTTTTTTACTTGTTAAATTAAAATTGTTCTCAAAAGTAACAATCATTAACAATCTAACCACATATATTGATATTTATTAAAAATAAATAAATAATAATCACATACATTGATATTGATTATATTTATGTAACATAATTTTATAAATATTTTTTACTTAACTAACATAAATTTTCATGAATGGTCAAACATGCTAATATACATAGTGTAAAAAGTTCATTGAAAAGTTAATAAGAAATCTTAAATAATGTAGCATGTAAGTTCTATCTTCATTATTTTTCAATCTTTTATTGAAATATAGTTTTTTTTATGCTTCTCAAATCAATATATTATATAATATGATGGCGTTTTTGTGGATCTCTATTCTATGTCTAGTCACCCATCTATGATGAGAGGGGAATGAATATGAGTTGTTTAAGGGCGTAAGCTTAGAGTCATGTAAGGATTATAAAGTAACTTTTGGGGAGCTCTAGGAAGGTGATGATTGTTTTTAAAGATCATGATTGTTTTTTTTAAAGATCTTGATGATTGATTCTCGTTCTTTTCTTATTTGATCTATCATCTCTCCCCAATTAATTACTAAGGGAAATTCGGTGGTTGCAATGAGGAGGTGTCCTTTTACAATGATATTTTTGTATTTCCTCAACAATGTTAGGAATATCACTAATAATTCTAGAGAGAGGGAATTAATAATTCTAGAGAGAGGGAATTAGAGATTCTTCCAAGATAACTGGTTTGAGATTAGTCCTATCCATGGTGATCAGCTACCTCAAAGTCTTTCAACATCTTATAAAGTCACTTAATAGAAAATGTTCAAAACACTTCCGTTCACAAATTTATAAAAATTACAACTTGTTTGTATAATTTACTACATTCTTTTCTTATTATCTAGTTTTTTAGTGGTAAATCAATTTGAAATATTTACAATTACTAATTACTAGTGTAAAAAATTGTTATTAAGAATTAAAAAATTGATCTCCTATATAATTTTAAAAGTCCCCTCCACCGATTTTTTTACCATATGTTTTTCAGAATAATAGTTAAGGTTTTATATTAAAATATTTATGGCCAAATCATACAACGAGGGTTTACAAAATGGTAGATAGGTTTGATGAGCCCCACTCAAGAGCCTTTCTTTACAGATAATCGATTTAACAAGAGCTAAAATTGTTTGCCTAGTACCACATGGAAGCGGCTCCATAGGTGTATAGTGTCACATACTAACCTAATAACGATACAAAAGAATGAAACATGCTCTAAAACCGAAAGAAAAGGCTAGAAATTGAAATACATAAACATGCTTAATTGTTCAAGTCCACTTGTGTTGTTGGGTATTCAATTGCTAGTGCCACAGTGTTAGTGTTGCTGGCATTAATCCCAAATGGGGCTTCAGTAATGATGATGGAGTGGTCTAGAGAGTCTTCTACATGGTGTACAAGATGGATATCAGTATGGTCCATGGAGGTTCCAGGTAAGATGGAGGAGGCAAAACCCACAAAAGTGTCCAAAGAGCTAGGAAAAGGAGACACTATGATTGTAGGAGGAAGGTTAAGGTGGGACACTACATACACTACTAGACACTACAGTGATGTGATAGTAGAGACTATCTCCACTTGTTTCACTCTATAAATCATCATGAGGGTGTGGGACTTCACCTCCCACTATCTCACTTAGAATGTGCTCACCTATTTTAGTATCATATTGGTCTCAAAATCTATTGTTCTCTTGAAGTTGTCACTCAAATATTTCTTTACAATGATTCCACTGAAGAGTTGAATAGGGAACATTACCATTCCTTTTCACAACATCCTTCTCACATTGTTTTAATCCTTTCTATAGGTCCTTAAGATCATAGAGAACGAAACAAAGATTGTGACTATGACTATGTACCATGGATGAGCCTGCAAGCAGACTCAAATTGCGTAGAACTAGGTAGTGCACAATCGAAAAAACTTTTAGCCTCTTCATTTGCTTCTGAACAATACCCTCTGAATCACTAGACAAGCCCAATAGTAAAACATTTACCAGCCAACTCATCCCATATACGGGAGAAATTTGTGTCATTGTACAATTCATAAATGTGTATAAGTAGGGAGAATGGATATGAGAAATGGTAGGTACTTTATTCTTACCATCCTCATGCAAAGATGCATGTTGACAATATTATCGCCCTCCTTATTACTAGGACACCTCATAGTAGGGAACATATGGTGCTTGATGTAATTCACCCCTACTTTTTTCTTATACACCCTTTACAAAGGAGAATCCTTGCATTTGCTTGACTATTTGGTCCGGATTTGAGGTTGTTGTTGTGTTGGTTTTGTCACTTGGGTGAGAAAAAACAAAACACTTGCATGCTTAGTTAATCCAACTAAACAAGACAGAAGTTTGTGAGTTGATTAGAGAAACCAAATACACATGAAAACAAAGAAATACAACTAAAAACAACTAATAAATGTTAGAGAAGCTTGATAAACTAGAACCATGAAAATAAAAAAAATGACCAACATATAGCTACCAATGGATCAATATATTGATAGGCTAAACACCATAGAGAAAGGCATGGACTTATGAGTCCCCTCTTCCTCCTTGGGAGGGATTTTAAGTTCCCTAGTTGAGAGCTATTCTCTTCATACAATGGCAGAAATGATAATGGTGAATAAATACAATGCCTATTCCCTCAAGAGGTGAGTGTAATGGCCTATTGCAATGGTGCTTGAATGATTCAAAGAATAAAGCGGATTCTCAAAGAAGAATTCTTGCAGCATAATAATACCTTGAAGTTATTCTTTTGTTAGCACACCCATGGCACATATTTATAGCATCCATTCATGAAAAGATATAATTGGTTCATAGTGTGAACAAGGGGTCTTTTAGGGAACTTCCTAGCCCTTGACCAACCCCCAAGCTAGATTTCTCTCAGATATGAGTGTCAAATCATGTTGGGGGTTGGACTAGAAGTGATTGAGGGGCTGACAAGATCCATAAATGTGTCGTTCATATAAGTGTGTGGCTTTTATCGTAGACAGTCACACATCTTGCGCACAGTGCATGATAATGCCTATGTTATTCTGCACATTATGCACATTGTCCACGCGCTTCCTTTGGTGAATTTGCGCATTTTTAATTTTGACCCAAGTATATATATATTTTTCCCTTTGGATGGATTTTGGTGCTATAGGTGAACTAATTGCTGCTGACATTGATGTTTTTACTCAACCATTGTGTACAATGTTGCAGATGATTTTTCAGTGATAACAGATGCCCCCTGATGTGTGAGGTTAGGAGCATACATATAACCTAAATACATCAATGTTTATTTTGATGAGAGTGCCATTGTAAGGAAGAGTGAAGAGAGGAACTGCAAGAGCGATCCGCCAGAGAGAGAGAAAACTGTGGGACCCAAACCGTTCTCTAAAAAATAAAATCTGTGTACAAACGAGGCAGGCATGCCCCATGCTCGTGTCATGAAACCAAAATGTGGGACTGTAATTGATGATAGATACTGAAGTAGATAACTACAACACCCTCGGGGGTGGTTGATAATGACAGATGATAGTTCTAAATGGTGAACGGGCTCTGAAGTGAGTCAAGGACGAATGTGAGAATTGTCGATGACTTATAGGAATTGATGGCCTAACAAATTCAGAGGTATTTGGTTGGTATGAAACAACTGCAATAGTCGCATAGTAAGACCCACTATAACATGGGAGTTTGTTGAAGTCGAATGTTATGGGGGTCAACGGAATCAAAAAGAAATGATGATTCTCTCTATGTCATCTGAGATTCCTCATTGAAAAGGTAATGAGAGTCAAGATATTGCCTCCCTTCTAGAATATGTGCTATTGTCGACAGAAAGGGAGACATAATGCCAAGAAGCAAAAGAGCTTCTTGAAATCCATGGAGTATAGATGATTTCAGGTACCGATGGGTAACATGAACGAAGTCAATATGTTGTGGGACTCAAGACTGCCCTTGGTTAGGGAATTTTGAAGGATGATTAGCAGCAACCGTAAAATTGGATCTAGTGTCAGGGGGGCGACTAGATATGGGGTTAAACTGTGCTAGAGGCTAACAAAGTGGGAAAACTCAGAGATCATGGGTACATGGACTTGGGATACTTGGGGTTTGTGAATTATGGCGGTATGAAAAAAGAGTGGATGTGCCAACCAAGGGATACATGGGTTGTTTTTCTAGGTAAAAGAAGGCCATCATGGATGATGATGAAAAAACTATGCATATGATGAAACAAAAGGCTTTATACAATTACCAAAGGAATAAAGAATAATTTGGGTTGAGTATACAGATATAGAAACGGGTGCCCCAGTGAAAGATGGCTTGGCCAGTTGAAGGAACAAGTTTGTGAAAGAGAAATGGTGGAGGGTGGGGGCCCCATGGGTGGGTTTCTGTATTAGGTAAATGGATGGAGGAAAATCTGCAAATGGGAAGATTGATGGTGGATGAGATGAAGGGCTAATGAAACTACGGAGATGCAGTCAATAGAACCAAGATGATATGACCCAGGAGTCCATTGGGAAGGTTAGCAATATGATGAGAAGAAGGATGGGGTTCATTCTTCGAAATTCAAAATACTATTGGGACTCCCAAACCTAGGAGGGTGAAATCAACATGAGTGTCAAGTTGCCAAGGGGAACTATGAATGGGACAACTCATGTGGGGGAGAGTGCTACCAGTTGACAGTACCCAAATGCGGTAGAGGTGAAGATACTATAGAGCCTAATGTAGGGACCCTAAAGGTAAATGTTAAAGGGTGTGACTGGGATATGCAATTGTTAACAGAGGGAGAAACTACATTCCAGTGTCGAACATATACCTGAAGGGGATGTAAGCTTGTTGAACAAGTACCTGCACACATGAAAACCAAATACATGACATGAAAAATATCTGAAACGAATATATGACAACTATTTGATTAAAACTGAAAGTGAGCATGCGTACCTGAGTGTGGCGTGAGAAAAATGTTCCTTCGGGGCCAAGTGCTGATGATAACCCAGGGAATGTGAATGTGTAGATGGAGGGATCATGATCCTGTGGCTGAGAATGGATCGAAAAACGAAGGCTCTAAGATCCTATAACAGGGTGTGGAAGTTGGGAAAAAGGGGATATATATGGATGGTAGGCCCACAATGCCACCTCATTTGTACCTGTCACAATTGCCAAGCTGATGAGATAGCTTTCATTTGTACCTGTCACAATTGCCAAGCTGATGGGATAGCTTTGAGGATATTTCGATATTGCAGGAGTGTGAGGCTACCGATCCGGGAGTGGCAAGAAACAGGTTAGTGGTCCTATCATCCTGCACCTTTACAATTTGGTAGTTGGTAGGTATGGGTTGTACATAGGGTCGTACAAGGGCATGGGCCCACAAGCAAGCGGGAAAAGGGGGAATACCCGCACATATGTGCATGGGTACAACCCCGTTTCCCACACATAATATGCGTTTGTGCTTGACATAGCCATGCATAGGGTACGAGAGTGGGACAGACATGCACGCATGAGATGCGTGCCTGTCTGATTGACAGTTGCACACTCATGCATGGTTGTTTTTCAAACAACTGTGCATTAGTGCGCAACTTTCTGGAGGAAAGCCGCGCACTGTGGGTAGGCTAAAGGGTTGTGATTTTTTTATTTTTTATGCTCTTTAATGGATTATATTGGCTAATCAGATGTTTTTTTGTGGATGCAGGTGATAAATATAGCATATAGAATGATGACGGTCCACTAGAAAGAGAACGTTTGGGACCAGTTATGAGAGGCTGCAAGGACACAACCTGGCATACGAAGACACTTCGAAACTTGTGGGTTGCTCAAGTTATTTGATTTCCCTTTGATACGATCACATGAGTACCTACTACAATTTCTGGTGAGGATGTGGAGCACTGATCTGCAGTGCCTCATTGAGAAGGGGGAGTAGCTGAAATTCTCTACTACAGAGGATGTATACTTCTTGATGGGGCTCCCATATGTGGGATGGCCTTGGCTATTGATCCCCATATGCCCGGGGAGGATCGGGTGGAGACTATGGTGGATCATCACTGTACTGGGCCGAACCCGATGTCAGGTTCGGTCATTCATATTGAGGCTATTGATGACCTCTTGACTGAGTGCATCATAATGATGGTGTTGAGGATATACGGATCCTTGGGTACTCAACGAAACATTGGTGGTCAGTTGAGGGCGGTGGAGAAGGTTCTAAATGGGGACTTGTTTGCATGGGATATGATGATGCACACCAAGATTTGTTTCCAGCTGTACCAGTGTCAGCGAGCCGACTCTGGTGACTTTGCATTCAGGTTCGTGCTAGTGGCCTGGTTTTTGGAGAGGGTGCATCTACTACGCCAATGTATTCTACTGGAGCCAGTGGGGTGACGAGAGCCACGACTGACGCAATGGGCCCATTTGTTGGCCTAGTATAAAGGAGGTGAGGCTGGTCACTACTTCATGGCCACGATTTCATGAGTGTGGTGTCATATACCATAGGTTATTTTTCGCTATCCATACGTAGGTATGTACTATAGACAAGACCCAGATATGGTGCTACTTCTTGGGGAGGACTGGGATGAGAGAGGTGTGTGTTGTAGTTTGTTTATGTTTTGTGATTTTGGTAGATAACATTTATTATATATGTATATGGATGATGACACTATCTTTGGTGTTGTTTTGTAGACATGGAACCCCGAGGACGAGAGGCCTAGGTCGTCGGGGAGCCAGATCGACATGCACCTGCAGAGCCAAGGGCTAGAGAGAGGCATCAACAAGATGAAACTGGTGCTAGAACAGCTAGAGAGCCACGGGAGGATGCTGTGACCATGTTGGAGGATATGCGTAGATGATTCAAGTGGGTCGTGTAGGGTGTGCCTGAGGGCATATGGTCACACATCTAAGACGAGGAGGTCATGGACTAGTGTGTGGGGGTACCAACAAAGTGGGGGACTTTGATCTACCGAGAAGTAGTGGCGGGGGAAGCGATGAATGATCGACTACCTCCTGGAGCCGGAGGGCCCCCAACTAGTGGGGCACCTCTGACTGACAAAATATCTTGGGGGGAGCTCTGGGGGAACCTTAAGAGTCTATTTTTTATGTATATAAGTTTATGGGCCCAGTTTTGTATAGGGTATTGGATACCCATTTTTCGTACTCATAGGGGTGATAGGACTCAGGATCCTGAGAGAAATTGTATATGTATATTCTTTATAAAACATTGGGGACCTTCATGATATATATATGATGGATATATTTTGGATCATTCATGTCTTTATGCTTTATGTTTTTATGTATGATGTATATTCTATGTGCTTTGAAAGATGTGTGATGTTATGTATATGATGTTTTTTAATGTGATAAGTGCCAATCTAATACTAGGTTAGCCATGTGATCTGCTACTTGATTGATTTGTCTTGGAATATGTGTAAATGTGATGGAATCAAAGTTGCGAGATAGGAGTCTAACTCGCGGGTATTTGCGAAAGAGGAAAGGATCGTGGACATTATATACATTGTTGAGCTACAGGATGATGAGTTGGGAATCTAATAGGACGTTGTTGGAAGCAGACCAAAGTAGAAGAAAAGGCGATTTTGGGAAAGAAGGCATGCACGAGGAAATCAACAACTGGAAGGGAGAACAACACACACACATGCATGGAAGACCTGACGAGGGTAGGGTTATGGTTTTGGTAATGTATTGTAACGATCGAAGAGACAGAAACGTATAAATATAGATACTTAGGTATCATAAGGGGTTCAGATTAATATAGAGACTAGTCGCTATAACAGAGAGAATTGTTGTAGCGAGTCGGTATGTAATATTTTGTTGTATGACCTACTTTTGAAAGCTGTTGAGATAGAGAGGACGGAGGAGGGTATATCTTGAGGGTTATATCATAGGCTGAGGATCATGGTGCGATCTAGTCTGCCTCATATAGATCTTACCCAATGGAGAAGAGTTGTAAAGCACGCGACGCTGTAATGAAGAACTACCATAATAAAAGAGAAAAGAGCTAGATCTTTGTGGACATAGCCCAAGAGGGGGTGAACCACGGTAACATCTATGTTATGTGATTGAGTGCATGTGTGTCTTTATTATCTTTCAGTAGAAGTGTATAAGATAAATGAATGAGTTAGTATATTTCTGCATAAATTGTGATAATAGTACATTGCATTAATGAGTTACAGTAGCACTCCTATTACACAGTTATCATATCTCTCACTCAATCCTGGGTTGTAAAGACATGAGTATTGTAGCCACCCATTAAGACTATCTCAGGTGAGACTGCACAATGCACTCCATGCGTTGCATTTCATTTTGGTTTACCAGGAGGGCCGATAGTTTTAGAGGCTTTGTTGGAACCCTGAACAAACATGAACCCTGGGTCAATAAACTCAGACAGAATATAAGATAGTAGAAGAATAACCAACAAATGGTTATGTTGCCTTTGGTAGGAACAAGAGAGGATTGAGTAGATGAGATAGGTTGAGCAAGAGAAGAGTAAAGAAAAGAGGAAAGCAATGAGCCAATAGAAGGGGATGTTGAGACCGTGGAATCCCACAAAAGCAGAGATCAAAACTTGGCTAAGAACCAAAAAAATGGAGTTTGCACAGAAAGATAACAGAAACCCTAGAATAACACCCCACAAATATCTTGAGAAATACATGTTTACTTATTTGCATGGAGTCTTTTTCTGTGAGTTTCCACATTTATTGCAGGAGTGGATACTGAGTTTGAAGGATAACCACACAATGAAACAGATCCAACAACTAGAGTGGACTCTAATACAGATTGAGCAGTTACAGCAGGTGAACAACAAATTCACTCACACAGTATACTTTTGGCTCAACAATACTATAGCAGGATTTATAACAGAGTTTGCAGTAGACACAACGAAGTTGTATAGCACAGTATAGAAAGAGTTTCTATGCAGACCACGAGGAAGGTACATTAGATCGTTGTATACGTATATTAAGATATTGTTATATAACAAATGTGTAATGAAAATGGAGTCAGACAACTAAACTTCCCTGCATGCATGGGGGAAAGGGGGAAGCACTAGCAGAAAGAGGAGACATGGAAGGAGGAAAGGATAAGGGAAAGGAGGAGGAACCCTTGGACCCAATCATGATGGATGACGACCAGATCAAGCAGATCATGGCGACAACTAGAAAGATGAGTAGCGGAGTACCCTACCAATACAAGGTGAATACCAAGAAGAGAGCCGTAGCCATGAGGGAAGGCTTGGAAAGCGATGAGGAAGAGGTAGAGGATCTTCGAGCTCTGGAGAATATTGAGGAAATACTGTGTGAAACATACGAGAGGAAGATGAGAGGTCCAAGAATGGGAAGAGAAGGCAACAATACTATCCATATTAATGTCAGTGTGAAACCATAAACCCATGTGCGACGAATACACCAAAGAGAACACCACCATGTAGACAACCAAAGTTCAGAAGAAGTTAGACAACGAGAAGTACATCTACACAAGGAACAACAATTGGAGGAGCTAGTTCAGGAAACACTAGTCAAGTATCTACACCGCGCGGAGGTAGTAGTTCAACATTCAGAATGGAAAGACATGATCCTACCATCAGGTTACCAGAATTCAAAGGAGAGGCGTTAGAGGACCTGAAAAAACATTTGTTCATATGTGAGAAGATTTGGGAAGAAAAACAAATCACAGACAATGATACCAAATTGGCACATCTAGATATTACACCAAGGGATCGTGCATTGGATTGGTATATGAGTTTAGCCACAAAAAATCCAATAGGGACAACCAAAAAAATTGCAGACATCAAGAAATTATTGACAAGTGAGTTCCAGAAGCCAAGTTTAGAAGATCAGTACATGAATGAGATGATTGAATTTAGACAGAAACCAGGAGAATCCATATGGGAGATTGACGAGAGATTCAAGCGAGTGAAGGGAAAGTTGAAATATCTCATGATTGATATGCAACATAGGCACCTATTTGTCAACTCACTGCTCCCACAATTAAAATAACCATTGTGACAACAGAAGTTTCAGACGCAGGCATAGGCTCTACAGGAAGCCCTGCAACTGGAAGAAAACCAGTATCAACAGACAGACCCAACTATCGAAGAACTGAAGGAGGATTTGAAGAACTTAACGTTTAAGCTAAACCAAAATAAGAGTAAGGACAAACGAGAAGTCGTTTGGTGTACTACATGCAGGATAGAAGGACACCATAAGAATGCATGTTCAACATTCACGCAATACATGGCAACAAGATTGGCAAATCCGTTACCAACAGGAGGAATATGGTGTGAAGTCTATAAGAAACCAGGCCATGATCCATATCACTGCCCAATGATGCACAAATATCAGACATTCCCAAAGAGTTCGTATTGCAACCTTTGCAAGTTAGTGGGCCATGATGATAAATCTTGTAGAACTATGGAGTTGATGAGAGAGGACATCAGATGCATATAGAGTGCAGGAAAAAATGATGATTGGGCAAGCCGCACCATAGTTTAATCAAGTTCTAGTTCCATACAACACTGCACAACAACAATATACTATTGCGCAACAACAATATAATACTGCATAGCCACAATACAACACAACACAGCCTCAGTACAATACCACACAGTACAATCAGGTGCCTCAGTACAACACATTGAGAGGAGATCGAGAAGGATAAAGAGGTGGAGGATGAGAGAGAGTAGGTTTTGGATGAGGTATATGACTAGTGGTATGTCAAAATTGTCAACAATCGGGACATTATGCAAGGGAATGTCCACTTGCACTAGCAACATGCATGTATTGTCATGGATTAGACCATGATACAAAAGAATATCCAACACTATTAGTAAATATTCCGGAAAAGAGAAACCAGAACAACCAAAATGTTTAATGGATCTCAGCCAAGGCGAAGGATGAAGAACAGAACGTCAACATAGCTACCTGCAGAGGAGCTACAACAGAGAACAACGCAGCTCGACAAGAACCAGTACAACACCAGTGGGTGAAGAAGAATGCTGAGCCAAGGAAGCAGTGTGACGCATAGAAGGAGAAGGAGATATTTAAGCAAGACCGACAAGAGTTTCAGAAGGAGGACATTGCGATGAATTCAACTGCGCAACAAAGAAAGGAAGTGCCAGAATACGAGATGCCTCCATTATTGGATCATACCAACAAAATCCAATCTATGGGATAGATAAGTACAATCAAGGGCTTCTTGCAATAATGTGTCAAAGTATCAAATGATCCATCTTCTATGAAAATACTACAAAACATATTAGAAATATGAAGTATAGAAACAAAAGGAAAACTAGAACAAAAGATAGTCAATCACCTACATACAAGGAGAGTTTAGACTAAATGCAAACATCATATATTTCAACATGGGAGACATCATACTGGATCTAGGATCTGAAGTTAATGTATTACCAAAGAAGATGTGGAAATGCATGGGAGAGCCCACATTATGTTACTCACGTGTTCAACTAAAACTAGCAAACCAACACAGAGTTCTACTAATCGTTACACTAAAGGGAGTAACAATTGACCTGGATGGGGTGCGCACTAAAGCATATTTTGAAGTCATTGAAGTAGTGGATGACACAATACCATATCCAACGTTGCTTGGTTTGGATTGGGTGTTTGAAAACCAGGCCATAATAAATTTGAAGACAAGAAAGATGACATTTGAGTCAGGGGAATACAAGGTCATCGTGCCATTAGACCCATCAAAAGGGGAAAGGTTTGTAGAACCTACTTTCTTAGACTTAGAGGAAATCAACTAGTTGTACAGGACAACTGCACGCAATGAGGATTACGTAAACCCAACTGCAGATGGGATACTTAGTTGGCAGAGCATCACTTCATGTGTAATAGAATTAGATACTGGTTTAGAGAACTAGCAACAAAGGTTACATGAATTTTCCACGAGAAGATGTGCATGAATAAACTGCGCAGTAAGATGGGTAGGAACAAACATAAGGAAACCACCCAGTTTCCATGGAATAAACGATCTGGAAGCATTCTTGGCACAGTATGAAGACAAAGTTTTAGACAAATCAGAGACTGTTAGCACTCGATATAGCACTCAAGGCAACACCTGCAAGATGGTGGGGCACACACAAAGAGACAGTCACATATTAGTACCAATGTAAGCGGTTACTGTGCATAAGGTTTGGCATAGAACATAAAAACAATAAGCAACAGAGATACAATGGACATGGGGCACCAGTGGAACACTTGGAGAAGTGTAGAATGCCGTGGAAAATGACACCCCCAGAGGAATGGCCTCATCATTTCATACACACTCTAGAGGGCATACTGACAAACTGGTATATAGACCATGAACTGAGCAAAGGAACTGCGACCTGGACAACATTACAACAAAATTTTACAGTCACTTTCTCATTCGAGCATGAGAACCCCAACATAGATGTCGCTCTTAAAAAGATAACGGGAGTGATATTCATTGAAGAACCATAAGTAGAACTCATCACAGAAGAACAATAGTGGAACACATAGACAATCAAAGAACTACTGTCATGTTACCATGTGCAAGAGGAAGCACCAGATGAAGACAATTCGTGCGATATTCAGATTGAAGAAGTAGAAGGAGAAAGAGAAGTGGAAGGTCCACTCATAAAATCAGAAGTCATTGTCGTGCCAATCAAAGTAAGAAAGTCAACATTGGGACAATTGAGAACCCCAAAATGGCCAACATTGGAGACTACTGGGATGAGCAGATAGTAGAAAACATAACAGATTTACTGCGCAAGTACAATTCCTCGTTTCACACAACATTTACAGAGATGAAGGGTATAGAAGGAGAGCTAGGAGAGATGAAGATACCACTCAGACCTAAAGAGAGACCGATCAAACAACAACCATACAGATTGAACCCAATATATAAGAAGAAAGTCAAAGCTGAGATCGATAGGATACTCGATGATGGAATCATAGAATCAGTGGAAGAATCAGAATGGATAAGCTCGAGGGTAGTTCAGGAAAAAAAACAAGGAGGAATAAGGATATGTGTCAACTTGAGGAAGTTGAACGATGCATGCCTACATAACTCATTCCCTACACCTTTCACAGATGAAGTGTTAGAGAACGTAGGTGGACATGAAGCTTACTCATTCACCGATGGATTCTCATGCTACCATCAGATCAATATAGCACATGAAGACAGAGATAAGACCACATTTGCGATAGAATGGGGATCCTACCAGTACACGGTCATGCCGTTTGGACTGAAGAATGCACCAACAATATTTTATAGATTAGTCATTGACGTGTTTAAGGAATTCATCCACTAGTTTCTTGAGGTATACCTGGATGATTGGACATTCTATAGTTTGTTGAAAGACCATGTAGAGGTCTTACGAATGATGTTAGAAAGATGTAGGAAATGTCAGATATCATTGAACATAAAGAAATGCATATTCAAAACACTGTTTGGGATACTACTGAGCCATATAGTATCAAACAGGGTTTACTAGTAGATCCTGCAAAGATTGCAGTGATTGTTAACTTGCCACCACCAAAAACAGTCTGTCAGCTAAGAGTGACACTGGGACACACATGGTACTATATAAAGTTCATCAAATGATACGCACAAATTACCACGCCAATGGAAAAATTGTTAAGAAAAGATACAAAGTTTCAGTGGAACGATGAGTGTCAACACGGTCTAGATACCCTGAAGGAAAAGATGGTCACAACGCCAATATTCATATTTCCAGATTGGGAGAAGACATTCCATGTCCATGTAGATGCATCAGCCATATCACTTGGAGCTATCTTGGCACAACGAGGAACGAGGGATTTGGATCACCCCATAGCATTTGCGAGTCAGAAGCTGTCAGAATCAGAGAAAAACTATAACACTACAGAGATAGAAGGCCTAGTTATGGTCTACGCACTACAAAAGTTCAGACATTATTTATTGGGGAAACACTTTAAGATGTTCACAGATCACTCAGCCCTTAAATACCTAGTCAACAAGCTAGTGTTCGGGGGGAGAATCTAACGATGGTTATTATTATTTCAAGAATTTGACTTTGAAGTAATAGTCAAGATAGGAAAATTGAATGTAGGACCTGACCACCTATCAAGGGTCACAAATGGAGAAGAACCTATGGACTTGGAGGACAATTTTCTGGATGCACAATTATTTTCAGTCCAAATCGCTGATGAATACTTTGCAGATATTATTCAGTACTTGAGCACAGGTACTGCGCCGCAGGAATACAACACCACGTAGAAGAAAAACCTGGTAGTCCGAGCTGCAGACTATCAACTGATCGCAGGACACTTATACAAAATGGGCACAGATAACATCTTGTGAAGATATGTGTTAGAGCATGAAAGACCAAGAATTTTAATAGAATCCCGTGAGGGAATAGCAGGAGGACATTACATAGGCAAAGCTACCGTGTAGAAGGTATTGCATGCAGGATTATAGTGGCTAACCATTCACCAAGACTCGAAGGAGTACTGTCAAAGATGCAATGTCTGTCAAAGGGTAGGTAAACCCAACAAAAGGGATGAGATGCCATTACGACCACATATAACATTGAATGCATTCTATAAATGGGTGATATAATTTGTGGGACAAATCAACCCACCAACAAAAATAACAGGATCAAGGTACATTATCACCGCGATAGAGTACCTAACAAGATGGTCAGAAGCAACACCAGTGAATGATTGCAGTGTAGAAACAACAACACACTTTCTATTCAAACAAGTAATCACTCGATTTGGGTTCCCACAAGTTTTGATGAGCAGCCAAGGCACACACTTCATAAACAACACTATCAGTGCTATGACTGAAGAGTTTGAAGTCCATCATCAGAAGAGCACACCATATCACCCATAGAAAAATGGCACAGTAGAGGCATTTAACAAGATCCTTGATAATGCATTGACAAAAACATGTAATATCATCAGAGATGAATGGGACCCCAAAATACCAGTAGTGTTGTGGGCCTACAGGACTACGTGAAAAAATTTGACAGGGAACACACTATTTAAAATGGTATATGACCAAGAAGAAGTAGTGCCATTAGAATTTCTGGTACCCATTTTGCGCATAGTAGCAATTACACACATGATAGAACGAAGCATAGTACAGGAGAGACTAAACCAATTGATGACCATGGAAGAAGATCAGATCTTAGCAGGATTCCACCAACAAGTTCAGAAAGCAAGGGACAAAGCTTGGCATGATAGACACATCAAGAAGAAAATCTTCAAGGAAGGAGACCTAGTATTGATGTATGATAGCAAATCCTTTCAGCACCCAGGAAAGCTCAAAATGCACTGGTTAGGACCATATGAAGTAAAAACTATCACAAATGGAGGAGCTTTACAGTTGAAAGACTTATCAGGCACAAAACTTAGACGGATGATCAACGAGAGTTGACTGAAGCTGTACAAGGACAGTCGACCACCCACCGCACAGAATATAAAAAAGAAAAAAAGAAAAAAAAGATATTAAACGATACCAATAGAGGCCGAGTACGTCAAAAGAAAAAGAGCACGCATGCTTAAGGACCAAAAATCGACGAGGATAAGGATAACATCCAGGTCAAAAGGGAAACCAGCAAGAAACAGAAAGACACCAAAAGTAGTACAAAAAGACAGAGGTATACAAATTTAAATGACGGAAAGGATTGATGGGACGCCACATTAATCGTCCCAAATGGAGACGGAAAGGATTGATGGGACACCACATTAATCATGCCAAATGGAGATGGAAAGGTGGAGTAATGACAAGTACGAAAGAACCAGAGGTGCATTGAACCCATAATTAATGTAGCATCCCTAACAAGCTTCATGCGATTCCCACACAACACACGAATGCAAGAGCAAAGAGTCTATTTGTGAAAAAAGAACAGACAAAGAGCGATAGAGACAAAGGAGCACCAAGTGGAGTTCGCAGAGGGAACATAGACCATTAAAACTCAGAAACCGTTCGACAGTCACCACCATGGCACCAAAAAAGAAAGCGGAAGCAAGTCAGACTGCCAGACAACCCAGAGTTATAACCATGTCACGGGTACAATTGGAAGAAGGTGAACAACAACCGCCATAGATCATCAATGTCGACGAAATCCCATCCTCAGACAAAACACTGGTGAACCCCACACCTATGGTGGAAGAAACCCAACAACGAACATCGAAGGGAATGAATGTAGATATGCCTACAGAGGCACAGAAGTAACAGAACCAGGACACTGAAACCCTGAAGGAGGTGCAACCAGAGAACACCGAAGTAGCTCCGAGAGTCAATGGAACGACGACGAATTAGGAAGCATCATTCAAGCCAGATGAGTCTCAAACAACCATGTCAGACCACCCACCAGAAGGAATAGTATAAGATGTAACGGAATGACCATAATGGTATTCTAAAGTACAAGCGGTAGCTGCTGTAACCTCGAGCCAGCCACCACCAAATAAAGAAAATCAATAGGTACCGAGGTCACCTTTCAAGCAACCTGTCGCAATCCTCATTTTACTGCGTATACCAGATGGGGTACACGTGGAATTAGGCTTGCTAGGGTAGGTCGAGAATATGAAATACTCGGACCATGATGTCACAAACACAGGCAAGTTTCCAGAATTTTCAAAGAGAGTATACTTATAGACTATGGGCATAAATGCAGTTGGGGAACCGATTGATCAACCACTCCAGTGGGAAACATGATTGGAGAAAACAAGAATTTTAGTTCTGTTATATCTACCACACTTTGGCAGAGGACAGTATGCAAGTGGTTGCGTAAAAAAACTGATGGTAGTCACACACGATAGAGACATATGGTTGGACAAGCTTGTCTCGATAAATGTAGACCTCATTGCACACATTACAGGATTTCCATCCTGGGGCATGGATCCTGCGCAATTTCTCGATGATAAGACAAAGGAGAAAGCGCTTGCGGAGGAGATGAGGAAGAAATATGGCACAGACAGGGGGATGCAAGGAATCATCATCAAGAGGATCAATGATGTCGTAACACAAATGTGCGCAAAAATCTTGGCCTGTAAATTGCTGAGAAAATGCCGCAGGGAGGAAGTTCCAGCTGGGGTTGTCGCAGTTGTAGCTCAGTGTGTCGAGGGCACCACAGTGAGATTGGAAGCCTATCTCTTGAACTTGTTTCTGGATGACTGCAAGGATGCGCAGGATCTGGGAAGATAATTTCACTACTCATGGCTAATCATTTTGATAGCGATTGTAGGATGGAAGGAACCGAGTTACACATTATTTGGCACTAGACCCAAGCCAAACTATGGAGCGAGGTATTTATCACTTGGCGTTGCGTCAGATGCTAAGAAAAATAAAAGGAACACAATTGTTTTCAAAGGATACCTTCGCGACCTGCAGGAGGCCATCTCCAACATGTGGATAATAACACCACATATTGTCGCACAGTATTGAGATATCGCCAACTTCAAGGCCACACAACATGCGATGTGGATACAGGTGCGGAAGGACCCCAACAAGCAGTGGCTACAGATGTGCTACTGGATCATGGAGGGCAACATCGATATGGTGATCAAAGACTGGGAAGATGAGTGGAAGATTCCATTCCTCACCCAAGACTTGCCAGAAAGGACAAAGAAAGAGGAGGCAGGGCAGGGAGAAACATAGCCTCAAGAAGTCCCAGTTCCCAAGAAACAGAGGACGGGCCAGACAAAGAAAAATCAAACAAACGAAGGCACAACGAACACGAGGACCTATAAGGGGAAGAGGGATAAAATTCAGCCGACCAATGGACAATAGAAACAGGCCGAGACTGCGCAAGGGACGACAAAAAGTCCCAATGCCCAGGAACCAGGCCTTAATAAGAGACCAACTACTCAGACGGGGGGCACGCGCAAGAAAATGAAGGCACAAAGAACACCTACAGAATATACGATCACGTAGGATGATGGAGAAATGATAGCCTGAATGGTTCATGATTGTATATATGAGGATTTTGACAATGTTGAGCACCACAAGGACAAAATTCAAGAGGAGCTGACAGACATGCCACAGTTCCTTAAGCATATAGGGGAAGTGCAGACAGTGAGCAACATCATGGGTACATAACCATCAACATCCCATACAGAAGAGAAACTGGAAGAAGGAGAGCGAGATACAGTCCACACAATACCACAGTTGAACGCAACATTCCACATCACACCCAATATGCTGCACATGTACGAGATCATGGGGAAGAAACCCCTAAAGGACTTATCCCAAATCCAACTGGTATTGCCACAGATATCATCCAAGGCTCTACACAAATTATAGGTTAGTGTTACCCATGAGGTAAAGTCTCGTGAACGCACAGACTTAGCTGAATTACAATAGGAAATGGAGAAGCGGGACATGCTAGAAATAGTATGTGAGCAAGCCAATATAGAGACCCAAGAGGAGAGGGATCGCATGAACTGATTGGAACAAAAAGTGGCAGGAACTTATGAGAAGATTCCAAACACTGCGCAGAGGGACAAACTCACAACAGTAGAAAAGATTGATCAGATTATGCAGGCAATCGATCAATACCAGAAAGAGATCGAGAATCTCTATGAGAAGCTCACACCCACCACTCCACCAGTAGTAAAGGATCAAAGGAAGTAGGAGGCAACAAAGAAGCTGCAGAAGATAGAGAAACAAGTTAGCACAACAACCAACCTGTTCGATAAAGCAACACAACTTTGGACAAAGTTAGAGGAGGACTAGCAAGTCCAAAAGTGGGACAAGGAAGAAGAAAGGATAAGAACAACTATCCAGGACCTCAAGCAGAGGCAGAAGACAATGCCCATCACAAAGCGCATCAAAGGGGTGCATGATATGAAGAAACAACAAACACAACTCACCACTGTGCAAAATCATAAAAAGGAGCATCAAGCTCAAACGGAACTGCTTCAAGAGCAGGTAGAAAAATTCCTTGCACATGCAGAAGAAGCCAAGACACATATAGCATAGACCTAGGCAGAGTGCGCATGATTGATTAGTGATGAAATTGCAGTCCAGATAGTAGACACACTCAAGGAGAAGATCGCGTAGGTGAAAACACAAGAAACTAAGCTCAAGGAAAAGTTCTAGGTGATCACCAAGGATATCGAAGAAGTGCACAAAGATTAGGTCCCTTGGGACGAGCCACATGTCAATGTTGGGGGCCTGTTGGAAGCAGACCAAAGCGGAAGGAAATAATATTTTGGGAAAGAAGGCATCCACGAGGAAAGTGACAACTGGAAGGGAGAACAACATGCACACATGCATGGAAGACCTAACGACGATAGGGTTAGGGTTTGGTAATGTATTGTAATGTCCGAAGAGCTAGAAACGTATAAATATAGATACTTAGGTATCATAAGGGGTTCAGATTAATATAGAGACTAGTCGTTATTATAGAGAGAATTGTTGTAGCGAGTCGGTATGTAATATTTTGCTGTATGACCTACTTTTGTGAGTTGTTGAGCTAGAGAGGATAGAGGAGGGTAGATCTTGAGGGTTAGATAGCAGGCTGAGGAGCCTAGTGATATCTAGTTTGCCTCATATAGATCTTACCCAACATAGAAGAGTTGTAAAGTTCGCGACACTGTAATGAAGAACTACCATAATAAAAGAGCGAAGATCTAGATCTTTGTGGATGTAGCCCAGGAGGGGGTGAACCATGATAACATCTGTGTTATGCGATTGAATTCATGCATGTCTTTATTATCTTTAAGTAGAAATGGATAAGCTAAATGAATGAGTTAGTATATTTATGCATAAATCGTGATAACAATACACTGCGTTAATGAGTTACAGTGGCACTCCTATTACACAGTTATCAGATCTCTCACTCAATCCTAGGATGTAAACACATGAGTATTGTAGCCACCTATTAAGACTATCTCGGGTGAGACTGCGTAGTGCACTCCATGCGCTGCGTTTCCTTCTGGTTCACCAGGAGGGCCGATAGCTTTAGAGGCTTTGTTGGAAACTCAAACATACATGAACCCTGGGTAATTAAACTCAGACATAATATAAGATAGTAGAAGAATAACCAACAAATGCTAAGGTGATGAATGTGACGATGACTGGCCTCAGCAAGGAGACCAATGACAACATCATATTCGGCTTGGTTGTTGGTGGCCAAGTCCAAACACATGCCATTGGAGTGGAGAAGGATATGTGAGGGGGTATAGAGGGCCCAAGCGGCCGAAGCGAGATTATGGGTCCAATGGCTAGCACCGTCGACGTAACTGATGTAGTAGGATGATGGTTGATGCATCTGTCAATAACACAGATGATAGATCAGATATGAGGAGTGGTGGTGGTAAAGAAGACTAAGAAATCTACAAATGTGTACAAAGAGAAACCTAAGGTAGGGGGGGTACGCTTAGGCATAAAATTTCTTTAAGTACAACTCATTGACGGGTTCTTTAAGAGGGTAACCTTCAAGAGAGGCCAAGATGTAGGCACCTTTAGAGAGGCAATGTTGGATGATAAAGGGTCCATGATGTTAGCACTCTGTAATTTGCCCAAGGATGTGGAGGTAGTCACAAAGGCAACATCAAAACCGCTTAGAGTCAAGGATCTAACCCTCCAAGACTCAGAGAGGGATCTCTCTGTCAGATTTAGATTTGTTTGAGCATGGATCTTAGGCTAGTTATGAGGTTCATAATTTGTTTTATATTTGAGGTGTTTGGCTGAAGGGATGCTTTAGAATCCCATTAGGCTATGAGGTCTGTGTCAAAACTTAAGGTCAGATAAACAACTTTTAAAAGGCTTCCTTACAGGGAAATATAGTCAATATGCTAGATCGATTAAAATTAAATGTGATGGAAATATAGAACAAGTGAAAGGTTCATTTAATTAAAGAAGCATTCAAGATTTTCTTTAACTTAAAATCAGAAGAACAACATGCAGATTGATAAAAGGCCAGATACAGAGTACACGAGGTAAATTCCGTTCTTTAACTTCCTTTTAACAATTGGAATTAGGAAACAAAGTGATAACAAAGTAAGAAAATAGTAACATATCAAGAATAACATCACCAATATCCAGTCGCAAGAATCTTGTGAATCAATTCCTTTGTATTACTGGTGAATCTGAAAAATATTACAGAGAATCGCTTTTCTGGGTGCAAGAATAAACTTCTTTTACGTTAAAATTACGTGAATAAATATGAGAGATCACCCCTCAATCTTAGGAAGTCGGGTTCAACCACCTCGGCCAAAAATAGAAATAAAATCCCTAAAAGTCTTAAACTGTCCGCCATGAAAGACAGGTCGAACTGCTGCAAAAAAAGGGGTCAACTCAGACATCTGTTTCTCCTCAACGGTGATACCTGTGAAAAAACTGTAGGAGGTTATTGTAATGTCCCCACTTTGGGACATCATCACAGGGCGGAGATTTATGATGACCAGAGTAGCCATATGGGTGCTAGAGCGAGTACAGGGGTATTTGAGAGGCATTGTGGGGTCCAGCTTGCATTGA